>VXBT01004130.1:52070-75794 GCA_013400235.1 Oriolus oriolus | reverse complement strand
GTCCTTATCTCAAACCATGAACCATTCTTTATATTTTCTCTCCCTTGTCTGTCTGTGGAGGGAAGGAATAGAGCCACTTTGGTGGGTGTCTGGCTTTCAGCCAGGGTGAACCCACTACATATGGAAAGACTCCCTCACAATTGTGGTGAGACACATAATTAATACACTGGGGAAACTGATATACCCTTCTTTGTGAAAGCAGAAATTCTACACAGAGGTTTTCTAAAATTATTGTTCCTCCCTTTGAAGGAAGCTGATTTATATAGATTTTTTCTGATAATAAAGATTAGACCTATGCCAGTAAATTTAAACCAGAAAAAAAATTCTATTTTGGGTGAATTGCTCCTAGCACATGTGCATGACATTCTTCTTGTCAGAGCAAACACAAGCAAGACTTCCATCACATCTGGCAAAAATCACCATTTGGTATGTTTCTCTTATTTCCATTACCGGCTTTTCTTTCTCTGGGGAGAAGGTCAGCTGCTCAGTTAGCCTGTCACACCTGGGCTTGCACAGAATCTGGACAACCACTGCAGAATATTCTGTAAATGAGATACTGGTTTCTAAATAGGCCTCTTCCCTGGTGCCTTAACACTCTAAATAGATATGGACTTTAATGTGCAGCATGAAAGAAAACTCAGTCTTAGTTAGTCTTTAGAGGCTGCTAACTAATGTCTTTCTTCTATGAACTATACAAAAGAGATTTGGGAGACTTCATTTTTGTACATATTTTTAAATGAAAAATGTACGGAAGCAAAACACCAATGACATTTGGGTCTCTGCTTACAGAAAAAAAAGTAAATCTGTTCAAAAAATTAAATTTAAAGAAGGTTGAAAAATGAAACCTTAAAACTTAGCCACAGGAGACCCCATCAACCATCAGAATTATCAAGAATATTCATTCTTTTAAGCCTACACAAGTTTAGTAATGAGCTTTCTATTTTTAGTCCTTCAAAGAAATGCAAAGTTTTAAGCCACCAGTAATAACTTGCTTAGGTTTGTTGGATTGGGTTTTTTGGTGTGTTTGTTGTTGTTGTTTGGTTTTGTTTTGGTTTGGTTTGAATTTGTCATTCTGTTAAAAAACAGAATGTAAATTCTGTTAAAAATCCCCCAAAAATAAATTAAGTAAAATCAGATTATGCTTTGGAAAACAAAGAAATGTATTGGCATTTGATCAGAAATCAAAGTTCCAGAAAGAAAAGTGTTCCAGTCACAGTATTTAGTCTCTACGCATATAATATATAAATACATATTTTCCAAATATATTATGACACACATATTACCTGAATATATGCACACACATCTTTTATGTAAACATAATGGGTGTGTAGAGGAATATGTAAATCCTCTCCCAGACAATATAGCTACTACCTGGAAGGCCAGGGCAGTTGAGAAAATGTTAAGCAACTAGCCTCTGAATGATTCTTATTCTAGGCTTTCAAGGATCTTTCTAAAACGATTAATCTTATTCATGTGTACAACTTATGAATGACTCATACATTTTTAATTTTAAAAAACATAATTATTCCTTACTTAGAATTTTAATGCATATGTTCTCATGATGGAGAAGACCACTATGGTCATCTAACCTTGACTCTGATTGCTATATAGTCCTCTAACTATAGATTATGTGTAAATGAATTTTTGTGTAAAATACAAAGCAGTTCAGAATGTTTCTCTTACTTTGAAACAGCAAATCTGAAGAACAGAATTCATGGATTTATTTTTTTTAATAAGCCTTGAATCTGTAATTGTCATGTCAGTTTGTGTTTGCCATATCTGTCTGCCAGCAAGAGACAGTGACCACTTACAGTGATTACAAAGTACACCAAATGTAGTATATATGTCACTTCTCCACAAGAGCTTGTTGGCAGCTTTGATCGACTTCTTTTTGATTACACCACAATCACCTCATTCCACTTTAGCTACTCTCACTCTCGCTCTCTCTCCAGGGGTTCAGATGTCATTGCTGTATACCTTAGCAGATGAATCAGTTTTCCTTTTGTTAAATCCTCTTCCTGGGAAGATGAATCTACTCATTGATTTTGACCAAAGACTGGGTTTTAAAAAGGGTAGAAGAGACTTCTGACCTTTCAAATGATCAGATTAAGGTGGTTATTTTCACATTATTAAGTAATCAGGGAAGAAATACATTAAGCAAGAGTTTCGTTCACAGGCTGCTTTGCTGGCTTCTAAAAACTGTTGTGCACTGACAGCTAACCTAGATTCCATTTCTTCCTTTTCCTCTGAACCACAAGGGAAGCTAAAATGCATTTTCACATTGCATTTTGCCTAAAGGCTCTCAGTAAAATTTAATTTTCTTACTGCATTGATTTTTCCATTATAAGTTGTAACAGTCTAATGATATCTCATAAGAATTTTTACTGTTGAGAAAAGAGGATGTGAATGATTTAGCAATAGTAACTTCAAGTGGTGCTAGAGGACTTACACTGAAGAACCTTCAACCTGTCTATTTGATAGGCAGATTTTGAAAAGTCTATGCCATCTCACCATCCATTGGATGACCTGAAGTTAGTTTCTTAAACAGTTTCATGAAGACAATATGTGATCCAGTTTTGTCAACATTTCTGAAAACCAAAATAAAGCTTTCTAATTTTGGAGTTGAAAACAGTGCTTAAAAATTAACAGGCAACAAGGAAAGAATGCAATTGAGAGACCCAAAAAAGCACAACCATTTCTGTCTTGCAGGCTACATTACACTCACTGAAGACTGACATCCTTATTATCCCAAATACTTCAAGTTTGTCATATTTTTTTCGTTATGCTGGACAAAGAATATCATACATCAAAAAAATATGACAAGTTTCCTGGAAAAAGAAAACTCACAGGCTGACTCTTTCATTCAAAACAATTGTATCATCACCAAAGCTGCAGAAAGTATGTCTGAAAACAACTGGTGTGACAGACTATGACACATAAGCTGAGTGCCAGAGCAAGTAAAGCAGAGGTTTGCAAGTCCCTGTGTTCCACAGCTACAGATTTTCTTACTTATTTCGCTTTGTCATGGATTTGATAGAGATGGAATAAATGTACAAATGTACAATATATTACTAAATTAAACAGAGTAAAGGCTGCTGTCTGCTTTTGTTAGTAAACAATAGTCTGATAGGTATCTTCCTCCATATTTTCTAAAGATTTGCAGAAAGCTGGAAGAGTGGCCAGTTTCTTGTTTTCTGTGGTTTTCGTTCACAGTTAGTGTTCATAAAAATAACAAAATGGGCCTTATTACAGATGCTGGAAGCAAATTAAGGAACATCTCACATCTAATCAAGTCATCTTGGTTCTTCAGGGGCATAGTTTCCTTTTTGAAGCCTGGAAAATGAATTGAGCTGAAGAACAGACCTCACAGAAAAACAGGACTGAAGAAGCTGCACTACAATTCAAACAAATCACCTACGCAACTTTTCAGACTCACTCAGTTGCACGGCTTTTTTTGGTTATGTCATCATCGTGGCTGTGTGCTTACTTTATTTGCAAAAGGTGGCTTGGTTGTTGTTTGGGAGTTGGGGGGCGGNTTTTGTTTTTCCACTTTTTTTTTCATTATAAAGCAAGTTTTTCCATAGCACAATCACAATTTTCTGAGAAAATACATTTTTTTATGCTAAATGCTTGTCCAGTACATTAGAAATCCAGACCAAAAATTCTGTTAAGTGAACTAAACCACTAACTTGTCTAAAAAAAAATAAACTTCTATAGTGCCTGGGACTACCCACTCTTATCTGTCATAAAAACAAATGAATGTAAATACCAGAAAAGGAGTTTCATATAGCATTTTAAACTGTCCTTTTATAATGACAAGGTTTTAAACACAAGCAGTTGTCATAAAGTCATGCAATGAATGCAATATTGTAATTAGACAAAATCTGTTCACTATGCTATGTTAAGAATGGGCTTAATAGATTTTTTTTATACTTCATTGGACTGACAAGTCCTGTTTGTAAGAGAGCTAGACATGACCATGACTCTACAACAGAAATAATGCACGAAGATTAGGTTTTTTATGGCTCAAATACTTTGGAAATATGTGTGGTACAATAATTCAGATGACAGATTTTGCATGCCTCCATGGTCTGTGGATTTTCTTTTTTGCCAGCTATCTCTGCTGTGCAGTAAAATTGTACATCAATACACCTACTCCACTGGAGAAGCTGATGCTGACATTCCAGACTCTTATTTTTAAAACTGCCAGAGCTTTAGCCTCTCTCTAAATTATGGGCATGCCAATACGTTAAAGGGAAAAATTCACCCCTTCTTGGCTGGTATCACTATAAGTGTAAATGCAACTCTGTATATTTTAAAATTAAACAACACTTTAAATTTAGCCCCCATTTAATAATTTTCTTCTTCTGCCTCTGCTGGGGTTTAGAGTAATTCTGCTGTTGATGCAGAACAGACTTTGTACTAACAATAGATATCTTGAGAGAGTGGGGAGAGTCTCACTTCTCCCTCCCATTTGAATCTAGCTTCTAGGACAAAACCAAATCAGCATGTTAGTTCCCAACACAAGGGAAGAATCTCTGTCAACACAGTCTCACCACAAGCAACAGCACTAAACACCAGCAGCTGCAACAAAACCCTCCTACCTCCTCAACTGTCCCATTAATACCCAGAAAACTACTCCTTCTCAAATGAGAGATTATCTCACACAGTTCAGGACACCCACACCCTCTGAAACCAAAGGCCAGATTGGGACAGTCAGAGCCATATGCCTCAATACTTAGTATTTCCTATTGTCTCCAAACTTATCAACAAATATAGACTGGGGGTTTTAGAATTTTGCCATAGTGCTGACAGTGAGGAACATCTGAGAAAGGAATGTCTGAGATTTGAGGCTGTTTACACATAGACATCTCACTGGATATTACATGGCAGGTTATGATCCTTAAACCTGGGAAGTGAATCACTTATTGTCAACACAGCACAATTAAGGAACAATATACGATTAATGAAGAAAACTTCCCTAGAAAATATGTAATGTTTCTGCAGTGCAAAAGGTAGTGACACAGTACTCTTATTTCCAAAATAACAAGCAAGGGAGAAGGGGGATAAAGGGTGAAGAGAGGAGTGGGCAAAGAAGCAGAGACCAGCAGCTAGTTCAAGAGAAATTCAGTTTCTCTTGAATAAAGAGAAAATTTCCTGAGAGATTATACTTACATAAAATAAATATAATAAAAACATGATGAACTACTCTTAGAAGCCAAACATGCAAAACAGATCTGCCTTACACAGCAAAATACGCCAGTAACTATAAACAGAGTTTAGGTTAAGATTATACGACGCATTTGGTTTTCATGTAATGATCTGCTGCAGCTGAGGAATCAATAGAAATCTTTTCTTGTGAATATCTAATGCGATGCTGAAGAATTTCAAATATTAAGACAAGACCAGTCTAATTTATAGGTTAAGACATGGAGGGATATATAGTACTGTTACATATTATTATTAGTGTGGTATTACATATATATTATGGTATTGATAGGATAATAATACTTTATATATTATAGTTTTATAGCGGTTATATTGAAGTATATAAAAATGGAAAAAAACCAAACCCTTACAAAAGGAAGTTAATCTATCAGATAAAAGACACATCTGAAAGCTACAAGCATGTGCAAGAATATTCATTTAAAAAGAAAAAGAAATTATAGGATTTCAACTTAAACTCATCCAGCTTTTATGCATACCATACCACTTCTTTGTGACTTAGTCAAATATCTAATTCTACTTATTCAGGTTCACAAACATTTTCTCAAGGATGCTGATGAATAAATTACAAGTCAACAATTTAGTAAATGTGTCAGAATAAAACACTGAAAAATTAAAATGTGTTTCTACATAAATTGATCTCTCCTGAACTATAGTTAACAAAAAATTAAATTTACATCTTTAAACAATTTCAGGTATGATAAAATTAATATCTCAAAATCAAGAAGTCAAGATTGTATCGACTGCATAAATCATTGAAAAAATCAGAATCAGAATTCTGCTATCTTCATACAGATGAGTAGAGTCCAGTTACTTAAGATGTTCTGAAATGTGTTTCAGTCTACATAAAATTGCTTTATTGACATATAGAAGTGCTGAATACAGAAATATCTAGTGGGGTTTTACTAGGGTCATCTCTACTAAGACTTCTGCTGGCTTTTAATTTTTACAAACGACCTAGATTGGTAAATTTGCTGATAATATAAAATTTGGAGGAAAACTGTACCCTTAGCAAGTAGTAAGACAAGTTTCAATTAATTCTGATTTTCTCTGTAGCTCAGTTGAGAACCAGAAACTGAAATTTAATGTTGACAAATATAAAGCAATAAAAGCAGAATATGAAAATAATAAACTTGGACATTTTATGAAGAAATCTATATCAAAACAAGAAATCTGTCCCCTCCTTCCAAAAAAAAAAAAAAGGTAATAAAAGATAGATGGTGAATATTCCTTATATTCATTTCTATATATCAAAGCAAGATAAGGAAGCAATTTAAAATCCTTTAGAATTGCAGGTTGCAAATGTGTCATGTTGCACATTCATCTGGCAAGCTCTTGGAATATTCTGTGAACTTTTCATCATAACATTAAAAATAATACATTTTTCACACTTAATCATTAGAGATAAAAGTAAAATTAGTCTAATTTTATAGGTGAGAGTTTGAAATAAATCTGAAAAATAAACAAATTAAAATCCCTCAAGTTTTGTAAAAGGATAAGGAAGTGATTTAGCACATCATAATGATTAATCAAACAAACTAATTTCAGAAATAGTATTGGGGAGTAGAGGGAAGTATGAATAAGATTTTAATCACAGAAGCACTGAATGATTTGGGCTGGAAACAATCTTAAAATTCCAACCCACATGCCATGGGCAGGAACACCTTGCACTAGATCAGGTTGTTCAGAGCCCACTCCAACCTGGCCTTGATCACTTCCAGGGATGGGGCATCCACAGCTTCTCTGGCTTATCTGTTGCAATGCCTCACCACCCTCATAGTGAAGAATTCCTTCCTGATATCTAATCTAAACCTACCCTCTTTCAGTTTGAAGCCATTTCCCCTTGTACTATCACGACTGCTCTCTTGTGAAAAGTCCCTCTACAGGTTTCCTGTAGGCCCTCTGGGTACTGGAAGGCTGCAATAATGCCTTCCTGGAGATTTTCTCTTCTCCAGTGTGAGCAACCCCAATGATCTCAGCCAGTTTTCACAGAAGAGGTGTCCCCTTTAAATAATCAGCATAACATGTGAAGGTCTGGAAGACAAAAATCATATTCCTAAATAATTTCTCCTCTTTTTGCCAAGAGGGGGCTGGGAAAATCTCATATATGGACCAACTTCTTATTTGTTACATTTCTTATCAAAGAATAAACTTTGTATGGAGATTACATGATCTATTGCTTTGTTTTCAGTATGTTCTGCCTCATTCATTTTAGGCTGGAACAGCTAAAAAATGGAACAAATGTTGATATTAGATATTAATCATCATCATCAAGAGCTATGTTTCTGTTGCCTATTAGAAACCTCCAGAATTTCAGGCACTGGATTACACCCTCAACCCTGCATCTGGGTTTGCTAACCAAATCACATATCCCTGGTTTAGATGGCTTAAACTAGCTGTCTACTGTTTTGGAAACATCTGTTTTGGGATTTAAAGTAATCCTGCACCAGAAACAGAAGTCACATACAAGAGATTTGGACTTCTGGATGTACAACGTTTCTATGTCATTCCTCTTCTGCCCCAAGCCTGTTGTCGAACAGCTTACAGAATCCTGTGGCTATGTCAGGACCCCAAATCTTATGTACCAGGTAAAAACCACATATATAATAACGCAGATGAGAAAAATACTTAAATAATAAAATATGCATTTCTCTCTTTTCCTTTTTAAGATAACAGCAGGGAACAAATATGATTATGTCCCACATACGTTTATGTGCACAACTGCTCTTACGCACTCATACAGAGAGGCACACAATTTCAGGGAGGTTGCTGTGTTATATTAACTTCTCCTCTTCACATCTCATTCTTTTGAACCACTCTTCTTTGGAAGAAATTGTCAACAGGAACTTCATTTCAACTTTCCTCTTCCCATTTAATCTGTGGCATTTTAGAATCAAGATAAATATAAAGAATTAATTATTATGAAATATGTCCTGCTAAGAGAAAACCACTGAACACTTGAGACCACTGGCTCTAATCCTCATTAGTCTTCCATTCTCTTCCGGGTCCACTCACATTTGCATTGTAATAGCTCCATGAGAAATGTTTACCCCCAACACAAGTTCCTGAATATCTTCAGTGAATGTAATTTTGTACTCTACACTAGCAAAACAGAAAGCAAGCTGCTTCCTGACAGTTCAAATATGTTTGCTTGCTTTTTCTTTTTAAATTTATTTTACCCATTTTCATTCTCCTAGAAAACATGTTGATATTTTTTCTAAATGTCTACATACATATGAACAAAGTGAAAAATAATTCACACACACTCTGAAAAAAGCCATGACCATCATATGTAACAAGATTATATTTATTTCTTCATTTCAGAAAACCAACACATTCTATCTGAAGATAACAAAGCATTCAGTTTTTTATATATGACAGGATTATCTTGGATGAAAGGAGGAACATATAATCAGGAACTCTAAAATTGTGACTCTTTTATTCTCAACACTTCTACCAGGAATCAATACTGTAGTTCAGAGTCATTAAGCCAAAAGTGATGTCAGATGTAATCTTCGACTGAAGATAAGTCATTTAAGATAATTTTCTTTTGCCTCCTATTTTAGCAGTTAAGCCCCACTTTTGAACACCAAACACCCTTAAAACAAACCAAAACAAACCAATGAAAAAAAAGCCAAAAAAAACCCCCATGCAAATTTTTTCAGTTGAATTTGTGTTACTTCCATCCCACCACCAGAAAATCTCTTACAAGCCTATTTGTACTGATTTGTATCAGTAACACTGCACACTTCATTATTTCATCTTTACCTTTTCTATTTGTATAGAAAGCATAATCATCTTTAAGGAGATTTACATACAAAATCCTGCAGCTGCACACATTATTTAAGACACACACACACACCATTTAAAACTGTTTACTTGTAGGATAACATAACACAAGATTCCTTACTTGAGACCAGAAGATTCTTTCCAATTTGAGAATATTTTGAAATTATCAAGTGTTTGTTATAAAGAGCTGTTTTGCTTAAGTCATTTGATAGCCATTAAGTTCAGTGACTAACAGCAAAAATTAAGTAAGTGCCTTGGAATTTTCTGATCTTGACCTATGTAATTGATCAAATCAATGAATTGAAGATGTCATAGTACCACAGTGGCAGGGATCCAAGTGTTTGATGTCTCCATACTGAAAGATAAAGTTTATTTTGAAGAAAAATGTCCATGCCACCCAATCATAAGCCGTTTCCTTACTTGACCATTTGCACTTCAAAGAAGTAAATATATAAAGATTTTACTTCTATATTGTCAGGGAAAAGAAAAAAAAAAAACCACTATATGCACTCCTCTTTCAGGGTCTCAGCACAGCTTGGCTAAATTACTTAAATAATACTAGTTTTCATAATTTATAATTCAAACCATATGTCAACCTCAACAGGAAAAGAATTCCATTTTAATCATGTTTTCCATGCTTTCCAGTTCTTATCATATAGTTTTTTTAAAACTGACCTTTGAAAAACAGAATAGGATCTTCTGCTTAAGCTGAAGTCTCAGTTAACATCAGAATTCCTGTATATAAATTAATTGAATCTGGGCTCCAGAACTATTGGCCAAGGTAACTACTAACTACAAATTTTTCATAAGCCTTTAGTACTTCTAATAGCTGGGTGATCTTTGAAAGTTCAATAAACTCTTTTCTCTAAACAAGGCATTTTAACAGCACAAGTAAAAATAGGTAACACTCATGCAAATTAAAAAAAAAAAGTAGTGGAGCAAAACAAAAAAAAAAAAATAGGAAGGTAATCACCCATTTATTCAGAAAAAGTACAAGTATCGACTTTGTCTTTCAAGGAATTTTTGCCCTGGAATTAATTTGGAACCAAGGTGTCAAATAATTTGCAGGTTTCATGGTTATAAAAATCCAGGACACAAAAGAACTAAGATTTCTTTTTAGAGTCTTACTATAAAAGTAACATGTTTCTAGAGTATTTGGCCTCACTTCCATTGTGTTTACAATATGCTTTGATGCCCCATGGGAATGACTAGCAGCCTATAAGGAGAATCAGCATCCTAAACTGAATTGAAAACCAGCTGAATTGCTCTCCAATGACACTGGCTCATGACCATGTAACAAGAATTCACTTATAAACAAAGAATAATATTTCCATTTAGGTAAGTGGCATTAAACAACACTTGATCTAATTTAACAGAAAAAAAAAACAAACCCAGCATTATTTCTCACTCTCCCTAATCATCATTCCAGCACATTTCCAAGAATCTAATTATAATGCAGAATCATTGAAGGTTTTTCATCAGCAGGACCTGGAGCTTGCTACTCATTTCCACTGAGTACAAAGCCCAAGGGCTCCTTAGATCATGTTGATTTTATAGTCTCTATATTCGACAGGCAGCCAGTATGTTTTATGATGTAGACCCAGGAACTGAAAAAAATGACCTGTTCCCACCTATCAAGCCACCAGAAAAAAAATACACTTTTTCCTTCAAGTAAGAGAGAGACCATTATTAAGTCAGCTACTTATCACTGCAATTAAGTTTATTAGAATGAACTCTTATCCTATTCAATCATTGCTAGAGATTTCTGGTAGCGATTTTCATGATTAAGGTTACATTCTTTCTATGGCCCAAAATTAAGCAGATGGGACAGTATATCCAGAGATGGAATCATCATCCCTGGAAGTGTTCAAAAAAAACCATGTCAATACAGCTCTTGAGGACATGGCTTAATGGTGAACATGGTGGTGATGCTAGGCTGATGTTTGGACTTAATGATCTTTCAGGTCTTTAGCCTAAAGATTCTAAATGTAAGGTACTGTCTGTCCCACAGCATTCAGGCAAACAAAGAACTCCATGCAATATTGTAAGTCTCTGTAAGAACATGTATGTACAGTAAACTTTTGCTTAACTTACTAACTAACAAAAAAGTCTTACTTCTTGAGACATGTAGTGAAATAACAAAGTCTATGTTAGTAAGCCAGGCAACGGAGTTTGGAGTAATCTGAGATGCTGCCAGGAAATGAAACAATCTGCAATTTACAATATAACTACAACCATATTGTCATCTTCAAGATGTACAAAAAAATGACTGCTTTAATTTTAAAAATGTTTTGAATGGCTATTTCTTCAGTAGATAGTAGATTTTCCTGTTTCTGTTTACAGACTTGACAACACATAAAACATATATTCTTGTGAAAAGGAAGAAACCACTCACTCAAATTCTGTCAACTTTGACTGACTGCTTACATTTTCTAGCTGATGATGAACTTGCATAGAAGAATCACATGAAAAAGTACTCTTGCTTTATTAACAATGCCAGCTGGGCCTGGCTGTCTTCTGATTAACATGGAGGCCATTAACCTGTAAGATTCATATTTGCATGTACAACTGTACCTTAGGACCTGAGTATTGCTGGGTCTTCTAATTTTATATAACATCTGTGCTTCCACTGCAACTATTTGACTTATGTAACACACTGCTATATTTAATAATGATATGTGCATTTCTAGTGCACACATGCTTTAATTTCCACTTTTTGAAACCTTTACAATCATTTCATAGTGGTAGGAGGAAGAGGAGCATACTATGTGTCAGTCTTTCCTCAGAAGCATATATAAAAATCATGTTATAGCCTTCTCCAAACAAAAAATAACTGCTGATCATCATGAAAATCCATTGAAAAACTAAACGAGCAATTAGTACTTAAAATAATATAAAATTACTGGAATGGTTTGAATAGTTGCATTTTGAAATATGCATCACTAGAATAATATGGATTTCCTTTGTTTTTTCACTAGTTCTAACACTCTAAAGATGTTTGCTTTCATGTACCATCATGAAAGTAGATGGCACATGCAATTATATCTCACTTTACAGGAGTTATTCTAAAGTTGAATTAACATTCCAATTTGATATTTTGGGGAAATTCTGTTTCACCACAAATTTACACACAGTGTGCATTACAGTAATTTCCTTTTTTATTGCAGTTTTGGGAATAAGATTTGCCTGCGGATATACCAGCCACATTAATTTGTATTTTTATAATCAATCTAGAGTTTAATATGCATTGCAAAATTTGTAAGGGCTAAAAAAACCCTCCTGGAACTACCTTTGAAAAGAGATGAGACAAAGACTTAATCCCTGGTCCCAGGGGGGAAGGAAAGAAATTGTATCCATTCCTCCAGATTCCTGTCCACTGCCTTCCTTGTGAGACCTTTATTGATGGAAGGCACGAACTAATTCTTGTTAGAAGCAGTGTAAGTATAGCAGTGCCATGCTCTACTTGATTGATTATCTTTGCTTCATAAAACTGCCCTATCTGGTACTCTCTAAAACTCCTCTCTTATTTACAGCTTGAAATACTCTGTAGTTCTTCTATGGGCAAGTAAAGTGCTATTGGGATATAAAGAGAGATGTGCAGGGTAATGTAATCCAATTAAAACTTCAGTTACTGTTCCAATAATGCCTGAACATGTCTGTCACACTTGGGTTTTTGAGGATTGAGTTTTGGATTTTTTTTCCCTGAAAAAAGGAATAGACACCTATATAAATTTTTAAACACCTTGTTTTCAGATTTTACAAGTTCTCATTCGTACAGGGCTACACTGGATAAAAATCAAATTATGCTTGTATATCATCTTTTTTTTCTTAGTTATTACACACGCATATGTTTCACAAGTAGCATTTTAGTTCCCTCCTAACACTGCTAAAACCACAATTTAATAGTAAAGCAAACCAAAAAAGTATTATATTGTTTACTCTGTTTCTATATTTTCTCCTTGAGTACTAAGCAAGAAATTTAGTGTGGTCTTGCTGTCAACGATAAGGTATAACCATGATTATTATTAACATAATTATTAGTCATTTTATTTATTATCCCCCCAGTTATGTCTGCCTTACAACTTTTATTTGATTCAGACATAAATGACAATCAAATATACTGTAATACTTTTGGAAACATAAAGTGAGGTTAAGTCATGAAAATCTCGACATATTGTATTTTATTTTTGTTTTGTTTCCTCAAGTTAGTAAGGTGCAGACAGCCAGTGAAACCCCACAGACAGATGTTACAGTTTCCATAAACTAAGATACCATACTACAGGGATGAGGGCCATATGTGTTCATGAAATTAGATGAAACAATACAAAGTTTTCTTGGATCCTTTTTTCTGCTCCTGAAGCTGCTCTATTTTTTGTGATTATAAGGATAACTTCTGATAATCACTTAATCTACTGATTATGGAAAATGTTTCTAGCTCACAAACAAGATCTATAGTCTTGCTTTTATAAAGCCTTGATAAATGGAGGTCTCTGCCTGTAACCTATCTGTAAGAGTTGTCTCTCATGCACACTAGCTGCAGTACCCCTTATCAAGCTGGACACTTAAATGTCTTTTTCAACAATCATTTAATGAGCATAATATCCAAGTGACTTCAGTAAATGCAGGTTCATGTATCTCAGACTTTTTGTCCAAACCAAATGCTGTCAAAAGTTAGATACAAATAGTGTTATCACCGTAAGATTTATCCTATCAACTCTGCTTCTACCCCAAAATCAATAACCTGGACCTCAAAAGAAAATATTACTGCCAGTAATTTTTACTGGTTGCATAATGGTCAAAATATCAATAATACAAAAACAGAAAACACACCTCACTCAGCATAATTATATTACATGGATCCCTAGGTCCATCTTTATTTTCCAAAAACAGGAAAAGGTGACCTACCAACGTAGCAAATAAAAAAAAGGCAGTGTGATATTACACAGTTCATCACATTAGTCTCAGAGGCACCAGCATAATGTCAGAGCAGGAAAGCATACAAGTTGATTCTGTGGATGAACTATAATTAGCAGCATAAGCTTTTGGACTCCATCTATTTGTATATCATTGACAAAAAGAGGAAAAAATTGTAACAAAACAAGAAAATGAAACCAAACATATAAGCTTGTTTCAGAATATGAAGACAAGGATGTCACTTCCAACACACACAAATTCATACATGCATGATAGGATTTCTAGGATGTCTCCAAAATATAATTAATCTAATTATGCTGATAGCTAAGCACAAGTGTTGATTAAGGGAGCTCTGTTAGCATCAGATATAATTAGCATAACATGAAAAAATCCTTGCCTTTGGGAAAGGCAAGGAGGAAAGGCAAAGTTCTAGATACAACATCAGAATATAGACATGCACAATTCATAATCCTGAATGCAAATGAACATGCAATTGTATATGTTCTTTGTTTTCTGAAATACCTGTATGGGACTGGCTGCATTTGGTACAAGAGAACGGCAGCCTAGCACTGAGCAGATACCTTAGGGCATCTAAAAGGCATAAGCCATCTATTGTTAGGCAACTAAAACTCAGACCCGGTGGTTAAACCACTGGTGACTCAACACTGCACCAGAGACCTGAATGACATGACTGTTGCTGTGGATTTATTCCATTCCTCTTATCCGTTTTCTACGCTCACTTCCTTTCCTTCCTCATCATTTATCTTCTAACAATTCCCTTTTTTTTTTTTATAACATATAAAATTAAACATAAATTGCAATTATTTTTATTTTTACAAAGCCTAATTTAAGTAACCAAGGAATGCTTGGTTAAATAAATGTTGCAATTCATGCCTTCTTTAATTTTTTCAGCACTGACAATTGATAACATTAACAGAACATGAATATTCATGTGGCTTCCCCATTCAGTTCTCAAGCCAACCAAGACCTGTCAGAGCAGTGGAGGGAGAAAAAGAGATATAATCTTAAAACGGCACTTCAGTGTTGCCCAAAGATACTAACACACCTAAACTCATCCCAAAATTCACAAATGCCCACTTTATTAATTCTGTAGCAGAACTCCGTCAGTTACTTCTTTATCTCTTCACCTACACTAGGAAACATCTGATATTTACATAAGCTGGAGTGCTCTCTTTCCCATTTTTATCAGTTCTAGAAAACACAAAGTAAGTAGGTTGAGGACATCACCCTTGAAAACAAAATCTTACCCCAGAAGGGTCACTATGCTTAGGATCAGTGAGGGAGAGCGGAAATCCAAATTATGAGCTAATTTAAAAATAATTAGACACTTTACGTATCTTACAGCCTTAGGCAAAGGAAGGGTAGAAAAAAATGTGAAATTGGGAAACAGTGGAAAAAGCTGTCCTTCATACTGAGAAGAAAAAAGATGATTCTGGGCACAAATACATTTGGATACTTTTCAATTTATGATTTCATATAGAATATGACAATGAGAACATCCAGGGACTTCATTTCCACACATACAGAAACCTGTGGAAACCTAAAGTTGATGAGGAAAAACAGGTGCTGCAACACAATTATTACTGTTATGCAAAACACAAAGATCACTTTTCTCCAATAATCCTAGAGTAAAAAACAAACAAACAAACAAAAACCTATAGGGGTTTTTCAAAGGAAAAAGATTTTAAAATTGGACAAATAATGCATTTTGATTAGGTCAATGAACACCACAACCTGTATGAAAGCTGGTCAGGAAATTTTTTAATTCTCGATTTTTTTTTCTTAATAGAGATTGCACAGAAAAAGAACAACAACAAAACAAGAAAATAAAAATTATTACAAAAAAAAAAATCAAAAAACTCAAACCACACTTCCTGACCACTTTATTCCACCGAATGGCCTCCAGCAGCTAACATTATTTTTTTACTACTTTGCCTCTTTTCTCATATTTCCATTACAATGAAAAGTTGAAAACAAACTGCACAGGAAGCCCATTGCACTTTGTTCCACAAATGCAGAATATATGAATTTGACCCTGCTTTTGAATTATTTCCCTTTTTCTCCAAATAACAATCATTGTTTGCTACTGATCCAGTTATCACTGAGAAACTTAGTTTTGCGGAAGACTGTATCACAGATACAGGTAGCATGGTTAAGACTATTTGGTTAGCCAAGTTTGGTGACCTACATACCTTTGGGCTGCTCTTGAAGCTTTACTATCCACTGCACACTTTCTAGCTGATTCATTTGACAAAAGATTTTCCAAGCTCACTAACTGATTGTTGCTTCAATGAATTGTCAGAGGATGCTGGGTGTGCATGGAAGAAGACAAGTCAAATCAACCCACTCAAAAGCCTACATTCTGCAAAAACAGGCAAATGAATTTGTGCATCTTTTCAAGTCGAGCTGCCCAGCATTCTTAGGGAAAAAAAAAAAAGAAGAAGGAAGATTAGGACAAATTATGTAAAAAAGCCATTAGTGTATCTTTTATTCATAGGGAGAAAGGAAAATTTCACAGAATATTTGTGCATAAAACTGAAGAAATGGCTAAATTATTCAAAGGGGAACACAGGTTATCACTATATTAATGCCACAGTTCTACTTTTTTTCTTATTTTTTGTTAAGTATTCCAGTTGGTATGTTAATGATGCCAGTCCAAAACTATTGATGTCAAATTTGAAATTAATGAGCTTTGCTGGGCAGACTTCTCTTTGTGAAGGAATACCAATGATTAATACAACTTTTCATTAGGAATACTTCTATGAATAGTACGCACACAAATCATATTACAGGTTATATGCAAGAAATTATTTGAAACTCACTTTTATGATTTATCCATACGTACAATTTTCAGAAATTTACAAACATACAAAAAAGTTAGCTAAATTTTCTCTCAAGGAGGAATTCTTGGTATATTCTCAAATGCTTCTACTAACAAACGTAGGATATTTCAGTAGCAATAATTTAATGTTGATCAAGCCTGTCCCAGCACATTCCTCCCACCACAGGAATTTTTCAGGTTTCAAGGTTTCATCAAAATAGGTTTCAAGTCTGACTTCTTTTGTTGTGAACTCTAATATCCAAGCTATACCATAGTTTGGGAGTTGGTTTGTACTACTAATGCGTAAATATGGTAACAATTTTATGTCATGGTCAAAATGAACAATCCTTAATAGTCGAAAAACCACACACTTCCTTCAGGAAAACCTAGATGAAGAAAAGTATCAACTGTAATTTTATACTATTATGTTTTCTGATAAAGACAGAACTCTTTATGGTTTTCTATCTCACTGAAGAAGCCTGAGAATGCCATCTGGCAAATCTCGGTTGCAGTAAGAAAGGGAAAACAACTCATGCTAAGACATGGACAGTGCACATGAATTCTCTTTGAACCCTTTCCATCGAGAACTGATGTTGCTCTAAGCTTTGCCTCACAAAACATCACAGCACATTCTTTTTAATGTAAAAGAAAATAATTCAAAACTGAGAAAATGCACCGCCCTGTAAGATTTTTTCTGATTGTTAAACTGATGGGATGGATATCCTCATGTCATTTTACCCAAATGAAGGGCAATTCACTCATCGTTTTGTTTTTTCCTTTTGTTACTGCCTGTAATTCTGTAGCTACCTAAGTAAGAGCTACATCATTGCTCTCCCTTATGTGCAGGAATTCAAAGTATGTTGTGCTTCATCAGAAGTTGAATACAGAACTAGCTTTTAAGGTTAAAATGAAGTCCTTCACCACAGATTAAAAATTTGTCCTATAAGTGTTCTTATTAACTCCTGTTCGAAAACAAAAATCCATATACTATAAATTAATATTCTATATTAAATCTAGTTACAATGTGGAGAACTTTTTTTTTTACTAAAGACTGAAGAAAAACACGTTTGGCTAAAAGAATGAGGAGAGTGAGGAGAATACTAAACTACTTTAAATGCTGGTTTATGTAGTACAGGGTCTGGTAAGACTGTATGCCTTGCACCACAATGAAGGCTACATTTTAAGTGTGTAGGGGTGAGACAAAGAAAGAATGCGTCAAAGCTAGAGCAAACTTACTTTGCCTGACATACTCCCACACTGACTGTTAAACTGCTGCATGAGAGTCTAACAATCACTTCACTTTCAGACTAGAGTAGATGCAATTGTTCTTATGCAGTTACTTCTGCTGCAGTACCCTTAAGAATTGCTGTTCCCGGAACAGACTGGTGTACACTTCCAACCTGCTGCCACCAGAGGACCTTTATTAAGGTTGGTCACCTTAAATCAATCATCATCGTAAAGCAATGGTGCTGTCACCTATGAGAAGTTCACCAGCTGGGAGGGCCACTCTGGAAACTTGAGTGTACCTTACCCACACGGTTCCTGTAATAACTACAAGAGCTAAATAATTCCACTTCCCACTAAGCCCATGAGTCCTCCTTCATGTTTACAGACAATCACCCCAGCAGTTTCCTCTCAACCCACCTTTTCACTGCAAACAAAAAGCATATGCATTTAACATTTCACTGCCGGGCAGTGTTACACATACTTTGCAAATGAGCTTGGTGATCTAAAACCAAATAAAAAGCAGCATCCTGGAGAAAGAGCGATTTCCTGAATGCCACTGTGTATAGCTCTTATTTTTTAAATTCAGAAGGAAAGCAGAATGCACCATATGCACCAAAACATCACCTTACCTTTTGACAAGCCATCCTGAAACATACTGAAGAATTCAGTTTAAGCAGCTTTTCACACTGAGATGAGACTTAAAAATGGGACTGCCTGATGTAGAAAAACATTTTTCTAAACCAAATAATTAGACAAAGCAGGTTACTAGGCCTATAATATGTATCTATCTGTTAATTAGTGAGTATATGAGCTCATGTTGCTTATAGCTGGAACAAATCCCCCACAGCATTCTCAGGAAAATCATCGGACTATCCAGAGCCTTCTTCATACTGCAAACATACACATGTAGAATTCTCTTTCTCCAAAAACATCTCCAAAATCTTAATTTTACTTTTCAACACAGTATAAGTACACAATTTGGAAAGTGCAATAGTATTTCAAAGAACTTTAAAGGCATTTAAAGCACGACTTTATTCAGCATAACTTTAAAAGATATTAGTATTTTGATCAATTTCACAGTATTGCTGGCAGAAATTTTATAAAATGGACTTTATAAACCAGATTCTGCAGTATCCACTCAGTTAAAATTTTATTCAACTAGATCTTCAGTTTATGTATTGACAAAAAAACCCCCAGTTTTCAGAAGTGGTTACAAAGTTGCCAATACAGAAATAGAGAACGCAAAGAATATGGTTTCTTGCACAACATTCTTCATTTAATAAAGCATATTTAACAGAACGGAAATGTAAGATAAACAGGACCATTTCTGCAACTATTGATAACAAATGAAAATAGATGAGCAACTCAGTCTTCACATTAACCATAAAACTAGTAAATTTTCTGCAATTTTCTGTTTATTGCTAGCTTTTCTGTTATTGTTTCATACTGGATCTTACTAAAGAAGCTACTAGAATGGATAAACTGAAAATCAAACAGCATCTAATAGCATTAAGAATGATTAAAAAATCTCCCATTATGCATTCCTTTTGCCTGTGTGCCTGTTTCCTTCTCTTAGTCTTTATTATTAAATATATTTAATTCTCGTTTGAGAATTAATTCACGCCTGCTGCTTATTTCCTATTAGAATTTTAAATCTATGTTCGCTACTAAATATTTTTCATCACAATCAAGTACGTCCAAAAACTTATAGTCCAAATACACTTCTTGTCAATACTTCATCACCCCATTTCTATCATCATGTTATTACTATGACATAAGATCCCTTGTTAACTTTGTCAGAGTTTGCTAGGATTATAGCTGCAAAACTTCAAGGTGGAAAGTCTACAAGAAAAAGAGGTAACATAAAAGCTCTTTAAGAAACTTCTAGTACCAATGACCTTATAATGTATGTGTGGAAAACATAACAAAATAAAACACCACATATACAAGCATTCTCCAGCCCAAGCACTTTTGAATCTGAGATCTTTCTATGGCCTTTTCATTTTATTTTTTTTTCTATTTTAAAGAACACCCTGAACATCTCCTTCTCCTGACACAGTTTCCAGAGAATTTTTATGGCTACTAATGATGGAAAAAAAACTACCTTCCTTGAGTACAGATGTCAAAATCCAAAACCCTAAATTATAAAACATCCACATAAATGCCACCCTTAAATTTATATTTTCTGGTTACAAGGTCTTTAAAGTCATAGTAAATCCACAGAGCTTACTCTAATTATGTGGGATTCAGGTACCAATCTGGTTTTGCACTAAACAAGCTTTGGACTGATGAAAAGTATCAGCGACCTTTTCCTGAATGCTGAAGTCACCCATTTTCCTATTAAGCCAGTAATAATACCTTAGTTTCTCCAACTAGTTATAGTACTTCAAATCTGTAGAATTACCACCCATATACGTATAAAAATTATCAATGCTGTGTAAGGTCTTAAAAGAGCACAGAGGAACTGAGCTGATTAAAGCATCAGTGTATTATTTGATATTTATTCCCAATTTCAAAATAGTTTGTGCTATCAAGCAGCATATCTGTTCGT
Organism: Oriolus oriolus; assembly: GCA_013400235.1. Taxonomy (NCBI): domain Eukaryota; kingdom Metazoa; phylum Chordata; class Aves; order Passeriformes; family Corvidae; genus Oriolus; species Oriolus oriolus. The sequence goes on along the minus strand of VXBT01004130.1, from coordinate 55,245 downwards.
GTACCGTCAGTTTCTTCAGCAAAGCCACATTTAGCAAAGAACAGACAAGGAAACATTGTCATAATTTTTTCATCACACTTTATCACCACAAAGTTTCGTGGGGGCTCAGTATATTAAGGGATTAATATTGACAATGTTATTTGACTTTGTCTACTGAAAACTAATGCAGGTATCTAGGATTTTATTAGTAAGAAATCATAAACATGCACATGTCAGATGTCAGAGGAATTAATCCTTGATTACTGTAGACTGCTTATATATTTCATCAGGCCATTATCTGATCTGAATAACAAGAACAATTGCATAATAAAACACATTAGTGCTGACATATGCAACTTCATTATATCAGTTATATATTTTCACAGCAATAGGTGTTTTTAAAGTCCTCACTTGTTTCGTCTGAATCAGGTTGACCTGATTTGACACTTCCCTATACCAACAATGCAAGATTGCCCACAAATATATAATTAAATACAATGTGTATCACACTTAATTGCCATGGTTTGACTCAGGTCATTTCCCACAGTAGTAATTACAGCAAAAGTGGAGTATGTTTTGAGTAACTTTTCATATAGCTTCTAAAGTATTGCCAGGACATATCCTAGATTAAAGAAAATCCCAAAGACGAATTATGAAGACTGTGCTCCAAACTAATAAAGCCATTGTGTATGTAAAGATTCAAGCTAAACTAAACAACATAGTTCCTGTCTGGTTAGCCAAGTATATACATATATATATATTTTTTTTGTAATAGACACATTGTTAGACATTCAACATTGCAATGCTGCATGTTTGGGACCACCTAGCAGAAATGAAAGCTTAACCTAATAAACTTCACTGCATGCAGTCTCAAAACAGTTCATGCAAATTAGCTGGATATATTATTTTAATGCGCTGTCCACAGGGAGTACAATACAGCAATGAGCCATGTCAAATGTTAATAAGTCATTAAAAAAAAAGGGGGGAAAAAGTGCTTTGTTTTTAACTGAAAGGCAAATTTATAGTACTAAAACACTAACAGTAGGATTCCTTGCTAAGCCAGAAAATGTTATCCTTTACTTTAAAGTTCATGAGTTCATGGAGTATTTTTTTCTGTCATAAATATCAATTGCCCAAAGATTACAATATGCAATATGAAAGTCACCCTGACTGTCTCAGAACTTGTACCCTATGCTTTGAATTCCTTCCTAGCTCCAAGATTATGAATACCTGAAAGCAACTCTGAATGTCATCCATCTGCTGCTGCAGATTTAGTCTTTCCTGCTTGTGTCACATTAATCTCCTAAATAAATTTTGTCTAGTTATCTTTACTGTTCTAACATAAACTAATTTCTTTACTTCATGAAGAAATGCATTTGATTTGACCCTGATAAACTTTCACTCCCAGTGACATTTATTAGTTGCGGCTGATTTTGAATTACACCTGAAAGTGCAACATGAATTTCAGATTTGGAAGTTTAATAAAATGCATTTGTACATTCATGTTTAATGGTTTCTAATGACACAAGTTTATTCTGATTAAGTGAACAGTAAAGACATAATATGTAAGATATTTGAGTTGTATTGTTTATTTACAGTACCCACTTATTATTCTGGATTTGTACTGTAAAATAACCCAAATTTGCGAAGAATTTGTAAAAGACATAAGTTTAATTTATTCAAATTCAAATCCACGTTGTCCCTACAATGGATACAACACATGAAGAATTTAAATCCAAGTCCATTTGGCCGGAATAGAGAAAAAATGCTGAAATGCTATTGATTCCTTCCAGTACATTCAAAACACCTGACTCAACTGTATTTCTACTGACATAACACTGAGGTTTTATTTAGATATCAGCAAACATGAGCAAATGTTTTCATTGACATACCTGTCATTGTTATTTCTTTTCTCTACCTAGGAAACAGTTAACCCTCAACTACTAATACTAGCTGTTTCCTTTAGCAGAAATGCAGCAAATGTCGATAACGGGTCCACTGTCCCAAGAGAAATAATGCCTGCAAAAGTTCTTCCCAGATGCAGATATATTTAGTGCAGAACAACACCTAACAGCAGACACTTCATGACATACATTTATATGATCTTCATACCTTCTGTTAACTCTACAGCTTAGCCAGAAAACCTCAGTTTCACCACTCCTGATGCCCTTTTAAATGAGTTTATCTTTTTGTTTCCCCTAGATCTTTCTCACCTATTGAAAACAGTGCCATCAGTACTTTTGAATACGCCCCATAAAAGCCCTTAGAAAGCAAAGCTGTTGTCTGGAACTGTCATCCTCATTAGAAGAAAAAATATGCATACATTTTATACATATAAAACTTGATGAAAAATTTAAGAACTTCAGAGACATGGACTAAAAATGCTTACAACTGAATGTGGACAAAAATGCTCTTAGTCTCTATAGCTCAGGTACATTTTATATTAAACTCACTGTCCTGTCACCTGGCATTACTTTGCAGGTCAGACCATTCTGCAGACCCCTCCTGAGGGAGCATCTCTTTGTTTAGATTTTGTCTGTATTCTACCACATACCTACGCCTCAACTGAGGTATGACATTATACAATATTTGCCACACTCAGTTTCTTTAAACAAGTATGCACCTGCAATTTTCTTTACTCATAAAAAAACAGCAAACCACTTAATGCACCTTGCCACTAAAAACAGTTGCAAGTTACCATAGCCAAGTTTCTCTCTGACCAGAACACTAACCTGAAAACAGAAATGCATGCACATATATATACATATATATATACATATATACAGATGTGTGTGTGTGTGCATACATATGTGTATGAATGCTAAGAAAAGGTTTGGATAAGCCTGAGAACACAAGGACAGTAAGCAAGCACGGAGAATTTACTTACTAATGCTGTCCACTCGGACCTCTTTGGAAACCTGAAGGAGTCTCCGCTTTCCCCTCCTGCCAGTCAGGCGCCGCGTTGTGCCCCTAGTCCACACAGGCCCAGAAGGAACTGCAAAGAGAAAGAAGCACATGCCACATCAGGCAGTTCTGTTTTGATGGGATCCAGCGCCGCTGCCGCTAGCTCCTGCGGGGTAACCCTGTTTTCAGAGCTGACTCCGACAAGAGTCATTTTTCCAAAGATTTTTTTTTTACAGTGATTTTAAATTAATTAATTAATTAATTAAAAGGCTTCCCGGGGTTCCTGCACCCT
>VXBT01004130.1:15558-51753 GCA_013400235.1 Oriolus oriolus | reverse complement strand
AGCGGCGGCAGCCCCCCGGCCCCGCCGCAACTTTGGCGGCCGCGGAGCCACGCCGCCCCCGCGGAACTGGGGATGGGGAGGTGCCGGCCGCGAGGTGCCGCGCCGGCGGCTGCCCGCGGAACTTTCCGGCCGGCGGAGGGGGAGGGGCCGGGCTGGGGGACCAGGAGGGCGCGGCGGGGGCTGCGCCGAGCCCCGCGTGTTTGCGCCGCAGCCGCGCAGGGAGCCCGGTGCCGGGGCGCGCTCCGCCACCGCCTCCCCCGGCGCTGCCTCCTCCCACCGCGCTCCCCGGCGTGTGCGACAGGAGCGAGCTCCTCGCTGTTAATAATAATAAGCCAAATCTCCACCTTCCTCTCGCCCTGAGAAAACAATTAATAATGCATTAAAATAATGCACCTTTAAAGCCACCGGCTGGTGATAATAAAATAATATTACCACTACTTAAGAGAGCGCTGATGTGGATGTGGTGGCGAGGCACGTTTTCCTATCATTCACACCCAAATGTGAGCACACATTCTGCTTCTGGTATTCGTAAGTCTCTTTCCCGTACCAGAGCAACTATCATTATCACCATCAAAGAGAAAGTCTCCAAAGCTGAGTGGAGACACCGAGTCCCCAGGTGGCTTCTGTGGCTGGGCTGCAAGGAGGACACCCTCCCCCCTCTTCCGTTCTCCCCAAACCAATCTCATCGGTTCTCCTCTTTTGCTTATACCGGTGGGTTAAGCACTGCGTTTGGCCCTTTTAGTGTTTTCCCTTCCGTTCCTCCCCTGACGATAGTTTATGTATTTTAAATAAAGATTTCATTCTGCCAACCCGCAGGAAGCTTTTAACAAGATGCAGCTGAGCGTGTCGATATCTTATATCTTTTTACTGGTGCTCCGGCATGTACATCAACTCCAAACTCCTTTCTTTTTTTCTCCGCCTGATACTGTAGCATCTGAGACGGCGGTGGCGACAGAAGCGGAGCGCTGCTCCCGAGGGGGCACTTTTACTTTGCCCTCAAAGTATCTCCCAGCAAAGAGACCCGTTGGAGCCGCCTCCCTTCCCTCCTCCCCCTCTTGCCCCCCCGTTCCCGCTTCTTTACAGCAGACTGCTGGGGTGATTGCTGTAAGGTTTCCAGTTCCACTGATAACACTACACGGTCTGAGAACAGACGGGGTGGGGGGTGGGGATTTTCGTTTTAGTTAAGAATACAGTTTTGTGTTTGCGCTATTTTTAATTAAGATTTTTCCAGAAATAGATCCCATCGAGATTTAATTTACGAAGGTATTTCTAACTCTGGTCAATACTGTCTTCCAAGAGGAACATTTTCAATCATTTGCCTCCCCACAACAATGCGCAAATGCTTTTCACAGACCTTAAACCTTTTATGAAAAAACAACAAAAAAAGGATTTTGTTGTTGGGGTATCTTTGTGTTCTCTGAAGTTTGAATAGGGGTTTTTTTGGTCCTTTTGTGTTTGGGTTGTTTCTTTGTTGGTTGGCTGGTTTTTAATTTTCACTTCATCTGCATTAAAGTAAAACTTTGTTCAGTATGCTGGCTACCTCCTATTGATTTCTGGGGTTTGAGAAATGCTTTCCCCCTTCTCCCTCCACCCCTCCTCCCGGGATTTTTGAATCAAGGTGATTTCTTGCCATGATAGGCGTTTCCCAATGCTTAGATGTGCAGTTCTATCTTGCTCGTCCCCTGCTACTCTACAGATACCGAGCCGTAACCACTTCCTCGTGCTCTGGCACCAGGTTAAGCCTTAGGAGCTGCACCGCACGGGCCTAAGCCTTTCCAAGAGCTCAGCGCAGCCTCCGGGGAAGGCCGCGGGGTGAAGCATCCTTGCCGGGGCGCCGGGCTGGGCGGGGCTCGTCCCAGGGTCACCACACGGCAGCAGGTCTGGGGAAGCAGTACACACGCCACCCGAAAAAGGGTCAGAGGGGATCTTTCTCGTCCTAGAGGTGGCAGAGGGCGCGCCGTCCGCCTGCGAGTATGATTTCATCTCGGAGGTTCATCCTGCGCAAACTAGAGAGCTACCCTTAAAAGACTATAGGCGACGAAGAGCACCTGGTACTGACTATTGCCGGCTTTTCTTTAAGCTTCACTTCAAGTCAATTTGACCTAGTTTGAAGCATGAAGGTTCAGAGTTTGGGGGGAGGGTGGGAAGGACAATAAAAGAAGAATAGAAAATATTTCCCTCCATGTTTTTCCTCCCAGTGTTTTACCCTTTGGTAGATCACTTGTGAGTAGTACTTTACTTTGCAATTAAATATGGCATAGCCAATTATTTAAAAACTGATTTTATTTATACAGTAAAACACTGCTAAATGCAGTAGAAAATTAGGGATTCTAAGATCTTAACACTCCGTAGCAAACTGGAATTATATATCTTCCATTCTTACGTTCCTTTCAATCTTCAATCCTTTCCCTTTTTCTTTTTATTTCCTTGCTTTTTTTTTTAAAGATTTTTCTGGTTTACTATGTCTTATTCCTGCATTTCACTGCAAATTTCTTCCAGTAATAAAGTGGTATGTATTATATTTCATGAGTACTAAAGTTTTGTTCAGTATTGTATCTTAAAGAGGTTGCTTCATGGTAATTAATAGTGAAGCCCAAATGAACCACCATTCTGCATTCTGAGCATTACACTATGCTTTTCAAACTTTGTGAAAGGGAGAGGTGAATTTAATATTAGAAAATGTTGCAAAGTTGGTCACAAGAGCTACTGGAAGAAAAACCATGGGGATGCAAAATCACATAGAAAGAAACTGGAAATAAAAATAAAATATTCCAAATATTAATGTAGAAGTCAATGTGTATCAGAATTGAGAAAATCTCCAAGCTGCAGTGTCTGTCAGAACTTATGACCTCTACTATCTGAAATAACTGATGTTCAACAGAGACAGTGCTGCACTATACCCAACTAATACAGCAGGATAGGTGGTTTGCGTGTCTGCTTTTTTTAAAATTTGGTTGTACTAGTAAATATTCTGTTTTGTACATCAACAGCACTTCTTTTGGGGCATAATCTATTTCTTTTTTGCAAGCTATGCATGAACACTATGGCTGAGGTTGGCCATTTAAAAGAAAAATTATAATGAAGCTTGAGCAAAAGAAAATGCAAACCTAGAAAAAACGCAAACCTGACAGTTTAAAGATGCGAAATACTACCGTATTTTACTTCCACCTTTAGGTCTCTGTGGGCACACATGCTTTTTTTTCCACCACCTTCAATCCTCAGACTTTTGCTTTTTTGTGAACTATCATCTCTAAAGAAAAGCATTAGACATTATGAGATGTAGCATATTTATAACTACAATGACCAGAAAGAGGCTGAATTGTCCCATCCCAAAATAAAAGTTATAAGAGGAATAGGAAATGCACCAGAAAATACATAGCAAGAAATGCTTTGTGAAACTGCTCTTGATCATTTTTTCTGGGACAGAGTCTAACCTCTCCTGCAGGAAACTCAGAAGATGACTCAGCAATTTGTAACCACCTGGAAGGCAAAAAAGACCATTCCTGCAAAGACCAGGTGCCTGCAAGCAACTTTGAAAACCTAGTATCCTCACAAGATTAATTTGTGTGACACAGGTTTGTCAAGACAAGCTCTTCATAGCTGTTCTTTCCTTGCTTGTACTGGTCAGAGCTAAATACCTTATTCTAAGAAAGAAATAAAACATTTGATTAAGAAGTTACATATTGTTAGTGTTAACATACTTTCACAACAACCGTGTTTTAAGGGGAACTGGAAAAGATGATACGTATTTTTTTCTCACTGTGCATAAAACATAATTGCCCATTGTTCAAAGTCTGTGTCTGTATGCTACACATACTCCAAATGTGCATATGATGACAAAAATTAAGAAAGAACTGCGTTCATATATTTGTGAATTATCTTTCTTACAAAATGCAAGAAATTTATCTTCAAGGAGGTTTTTCTTACCTTTGGATTGCAAGGTTCCTAAAAATGTGCTTTTTGACATAATTTTTCATTTTCAGGTTGCTGAAATGAAAGTTTTTTGCATAAAAAAGACTAGTTATGTTCTGAATAACCAGACACCCCATGGGTGGGGAACATTTCCCATAATGGGAACTTTTCCTGGGAACAACTGTAGGTCAGAAAGCATGACAGAAGATATTGAGGAAAAAATGAAATTTTATTTCAGGATGGTAATATTTATCTATTAACTATGTTCATTTATGGAACAACCACCATATCTCCAAATATATTTACTTTAAAATTATTTAGTAATTATACTTGTATCTGACAGTATTTTTGTTAAAAATGTTTAGAAAGAAAACGAAAATGTTCAACCTAAAATATCATACAGTATGTTCTAAATTATCTTTTTTCTTTTGATCAAGTGACTAAAAGGGTCTAGGTATCTCCATTATGTAAAAAGTATTCTTTCCTGTATGACTGAGTGCCATGTTATTTCTTTATTATACCTAACCTTTTATGTGTTAACAGTTTCACACTGCACAAAAAAAATTCATCTATTTTTAATAACATCTGATGGAAATCTTGATCATTTAAACTGTACAGCCTGGGTCAGGGCATTTGGATCTGGCAGTCTTGAGCTATTGTGCTACCTCTCTGTAAAACTCTGTTTATGTTTGAATTCATAGAACTGCTGTCCATTATTATTTCAGTAGAGCAACAATCATCCACATAAGAACAACACTTCAGGGCAGTTCTATGGAATCTGCTTACCTCTGGCTAGGTATCTGCTGAATTTTAACCAAAGAGAAAAAAAAAAAAGGGAAAATCAGCCTAATGTCTTTGTGTCAAAGCAGATTTCTAAGTGTTAGAGATCAGCCTGGGAATAAATATGAAGAATTGTGTATCCAACACGAATATATGTTTGTGTTACTATTATTCCTTTCCAAAACAGCTGATGTTAGATTTAAAACCCCATCTGACCAGGCCACATGTTGGAGCAGTATATCAATACCAATGTCCATGTAAGCCTTTAAATATTCCAGGGATTTCAGTCTGCAATAAAACATGCATTGAAGTTTAATCAGATTTTAGTCTATTATGGGTTTAGGTTCTGGTCTGCGGTACTGAATCTGGTCTCCAAATGAGTAACCTCATCTCTGTTCTTAAGCAGAGAAGAGCTTGACAAGTGTTTCATTAATGCACCTACTGATATTTTGGTTGAGTTTCTCATACAGTTGGAACACAGACTGAAGATAACTTAAGATTTCTGAAATGGAAGGAAAAAAACCAATGTCGTTCTCTTCACCTTGAAGCCTCTTTTCTTCACTAATTCCTACAAGATATGTCTTGAGCATATGTTGTCTATCCTTGACTAAAAAGAAGTGAACTGTTAAAAATAAAGTAAAAATATAATAATGAGAGAGTAAGGAGATGCATTTTGGAAAAAAAGATGACTGATGGCAGAATTCTTTAAGGCAAATAATGATGTACCTCATGATAAAAATATCATAATTCTGTTTATGGTCTTTCAATAATAACCTCCATCTCTATTATACTAATAGCTTAAAGGAAGAACAGTATTTGGTTATGTCTCTGCTGGAGTGTGTGTCAGGTAAGCGTGTTATATTTAATTTGTGGACTCATGTAATACATGATGATGTATTATAAACCAAATCACAGCTTCATGAACCAAAAAATATTTTCCTCTTTCTTGGCTCATACTTCTGGTTACTTTACCTTTGCATTTTAGGGTTTGATGGGTATTTCTAGAATTTCTCCATGAATTAAAACTAGAAGCTTTATGTTCTTGGAAGCAACAGACCAAACCTATGCAACTTAAAATGTTCTGTATATACAGCTTTTAAAATGCTTATTAATAAAAATTAGTTGAAGAATAAAGTCTTCAGTGAAAATAATTATTTTAAAGAATCAAAGGGTTGTTTGTCAAAAGCATTTCGTAATGTCTGGTAAAGAGGAATGCTTATTCTGTATAATTCAGTTTTTGGTGAAAAATTAATTTATTCTCTTTTTTTCCTAAGGTCCAATTAGGTTTCAATAGCCTACTTAAATTAAGATTTATCCTCTCTCTGGTGTTTTCTATTACCTCTGGAACCTATAATTAGAGGCATGACTGTTTATTATGCTCTAGTCTCTGTTATACCTTTTCTGCTATCATTGCAGAAATACGTGTGTATCTGCAGATCAGACACTTCTTAAATCGTAACATACTTCAGGTAGTAGTGATGCCATGGTTTTTTTGCTTTTCTTTTATACCCCCATTTATACAGTCTTTTATATAGCTTTATATATTCCTTGTGCCTTTAGCTTACACAGTTATAATTCTTTAAGTTCGATAACTCCCCTTAGACCCAGTATTTCGTTAAGTTTAGAGACTAAACATTCTAAAAGCCCCAGAAACCAAGGTCCTCTCCAGAACACATTCTGTAAACAAAGATAGGCCCATCCAGGGGGAGGGTTCCTCGATGAGGGGTCTCACTCGAGTCCCTCATTGGGGAATCTTTGATAGATATGCTAATTTTTGCAAGGCATATGATTGTATACTCATCACATCATCTGTGGCCATTTTTCTTCAGTGGGGACATCAGGGTGCATTTTGATGTGCATTTCATCACACCTTAAATAAATACCGAGGTAAAAACCCTTTTCCATCCTAACTGTGTTCAGCTCTCTTAATTTTAAGACCAGGAAAAGCATCAGTAGCTGTACATAGTAGAGTCCTTGGTTTCCACTGAAACCCAAGACTCATATTTCACAATATTTTCAGCAACTTTTCTATTTAACTCTATAGAATATAAACTATTCATGGAAAAGAGAATGTAATACGAAAAATAATGCAAAAGTTCCAATGTTTTTGGAGTCACTGCTCCAGATGTGGAGTAGTAAGTGTGCTGAGGTGACAAGCAGGGTTTGGTCAGCTACAATGCCTCTACTTTCCTAATATACCTGAAATATCAAAAGAAACTTAATGACATTGCCATAAGCTCATGCGTAAAAACTGAACAAAATCCTCTATGTATTATTGCACGGATCTGTAGGAAACTAACTACAAGTAGGAATTATCTCACATTTATTCTAAATATAGATCATCAATAAAATTACTGGCAAAAAAATTGACAAATATGACACCTATTTTTTAACATGACCAAGAACTGTGAGATGTAAAGGACAGGAAAAGATCAGAGGAAGAAAGAAAAAGGAAGAAAAAGAGGAGGGAAAAATAGTGGATGTACCCACTGATTAATCTAACAGCAATTTCTTATTTATGGAAATCACCTTTCTACAAACCTGTTTTCATGATTCAGCAGTCTGGAATCTATGATTTGCAATACTAGATCTATCAGCAGTGAAGGAAAATTTTGGTGAAAGTGAAACTTCATTGTAGAGAGGATAGATGAGAGAAATTGTACAGCCTGGGTCTGAATGATCAGTATTTTCAGCAATTTTCTATGACATTAGGTAAGTGATAGAGTTTCACACAGCTATATAGTGCCAGTACTGGTGCTGGCAAGCGTAATGATGGTGAACCAACATTAAAGCCTGTGGATGAAGAAAATTAAATCTGAAGTGTCACTGCTGTTGGGAAAATACTGCCAGAGAAAGCAATATTTTAAGATGTGATGCAGACTTTGCATACTCAACAGAGTGCCTTTGAAGTTTTATAGGAAAAATACTATAATTATGTGCCAAAGAAAAAATATTTTTAAAACTTTTTAAAGTCTAAATTCATTAAGCTTTTCAGCAGATGAAAATGCCTACTTTTCTGGACAAAGTTTTACACTAAAATTTCCTTATAACAATTCTCTCTGTAAGTGTATTCTCAAAGAAACACTGATACTCTTCCAAGAGGTAAAATTCACAATCAGGAAATAACTCATCCACCCACTGCAATTTTTTTTTCTTGATTACTTAGAGTGAAATATTTTTATAACTATAGGCTCATAAATGCTAACTGCTAAGGTAAAAAAGTTGGAATTTAAACTTCTGTAAACAGGGAACCCTTCCTGTTTTCAATGTGAAGCACTGGGTACACCACAAGGAAACTGGTGTGTAGGCCATGTCAGGGTCTCACATATTTTATAGTTCTTACATGTTATTGACACAGAATATTAATTCTTCTTCATTTCATCCAAAATCACTCACACAAGATCAGATAGAGTCTATTTTCTGCCAGATATATCATAATATAATAAATAAATCTATTGTTACTGTTGTAAGGTTGCTTGAATATTTCAAGTAACTTTGATAAACCAAGAGGTAGTATTATGGTATTGTCTTTCCACTACTGTATTTAGTATATAGCATACTACCCAGAAATTCCAGTGCACTCTGTCAGATTCCAAGTGAGTCACAGATAATTTGATTTCTCTGTAACAAAAATTCTGAGTTTAAAAAGCAAAGTGAAATGGAAAAGAGCACGAGGGGCTTAATGGGAAATATAAGCATTTTTCCTCTCACTTTCTCTAAAGCTCTACTTGCATTTGTCACTAGAAAAATCTTCCCAGTGCACACTCTCTTGGACTGTCTTACCTATTTAGAATGTCTCCTACAAATGTTTGCACAATGCCCAACACAATAACTGTAAGGAGACAGCACAAGAAGATAAACAACCCTTAACTTGGGAAATTTGATTAGAACCATAAATTCTTTGACAATCAGAGATATACAATTCTTTCCATGTCCTGACAGATTACAACACTTAAATAGATCTTAATATATTGCTTGAGAAAGAACCAAGTCAGTGTATGTTCTAATACTGCTATGATAGAAGAGGGTAATAGGCTCCATAGCAAAATTCACTCACTCAGGGAAATTATTAGTCTACAAGTAAACCACCAAATTCTAAGCCATTATTTTTAACTCTTAAACTTTAATGTATAATAAACAAAAAGGTTGGTTTTTTTCTTTTAAGTCTGTAAATACGGTCTTGTGTAACTAGTTTCCTTAGCATTAGACAAGATGTACAATGGCTTTACAAACTCAGAATCAGGCCCATGAGTATTTCCAGATCAGGTCTCCCAGTATCATAGGCTGACCTTCAGGGATCCAAGTACTAACAGAAGAAACTTTTTCTTTAAATTGTATCATGAGACTGAAGTACAGTAAAATGTCTTCTTAAAAGAAAACAGAATCTCTAGTCTGCTTAATTACCAGCTTGTTCAATTACAAAAAATCAATAAAACCCTTCCAATTCCAGTTAACTAAAATTATTAAAATAAATTAACTTTTTAGAAGTTTTGACTGAGAAAGAACTTTAATCTAGTATTGTAGAATCCTGGGAGCTGTGTCTTAAATACTCCTAATATAGCACTAAGGGTGGGGTGACCAAGGAGCTGCTTATTTTAGTAGCTTGTGTAACAATGAATGCCTTATTTGGTTATGATCCATTATTTAGACTGCCATTAAAAACTTCAGCTCAGGCTCTTCTTAGTGCCTCAGTTAAGCAACAGAACACTTGGCACAGACCCAGAGAAGTTATCCCCATTCAGTATGGCCAGGACAAGACCCTTCGCCCTCCTCAGGCTGGCGCTGGGACTAATGGGCCCATAGCATCTGTGCATTCCAGCTCAACTAAAATGAAAAGAAAAATATAACCTCTTATATGGTCCGCATGCAGGTGCAGAGTATGTAAACATAATAATTTATTAGAGCAATTCAAAGTAAGGAAATGATGATCTTTACTAAACAGAAGTTCTTTGCAATTCACAACTGCATAGAGGAAACAGTGGATTTACCATTCAGAGAAGGTGACTTTTCAGTTTCAGCTCACAGAGAAACTATTAGCTCCCCAAAATAATGATGAAGGGACGTAAAATAATTACCATGAATATATCTTGCAGGTAGTTGCTTTGTAGATGACACAAACCATATTAATCTGGTAATTTTCTTCCTTTTTATAAAAGTAAGCCAGCCTAATTCAGGAACAAAGTTAATGTATTTGGGATTCATGTGTTCTGTTCTTTCAGGATGTCCCATACTTTACTTACTGATGTTTCTCAGTTGTTGATTAACTAGTTAGTTTACCTCTGCATTCTTGTAGAGGGAAAGAATGAGAGAAAGTGTATATTCTCACACTGACTTCTCAACTTTAAGTTGTCAGGTGAATCAGCTACTGGCTGAACAGTACAAAATATACAAGGTAAAATATTTGCCAAGAGTTGTTTCTCTAATAATTTCAGGAAGTTTGTTATCATTGTATTCTAGTCCCTCTTGAATGTCAGTAACTTCATTCACCTTACTCATATTCACCTTTCTGTTGGCCTTGAAAGGATTTAGCTTTCAACAGTCACCATGGCTGACAATTTATTTCCCAAATTCTTGGCTCTCAAATCAGTTTGCAAAATCCCATTACATAGAACTTCAATCCTCTTACTTATGCTTGAAACTGCTTCTTAAGAACTGTCTAACCTTTATTAAGAACATCTGTCTTTGCTGTCAGCTTTTGTTTCAGTTTCGTGATCTCTGCTCTCACAGTGGTGAGCATGCGGGTGGAGACAAGGATGACAACATGGGAGCACTAACAAGTGTTCACTGATCTTAATTTCAAAGTTAAGTCTAAAGAAGCAGCTTTGATTCTGTGAAGCATCTAAGCACCAGAAACCTTAGGGGGGGTTAAAAGTAGTCCATGTGGTCCTTAAAACACAGAGTAATTAGCTGTTTGAAGCTTTGTGTATTAGAGACATTAAATGGTATTTACAAGCTAGATTAAACCCCTTGTCTTTTCTATAGCAAGGGTTTGTTGTTTTGGGTTTTTTAATATATTCACAAGTCACAAATAATGAAAAATAAATGAGTGCTTGACTGCGTCTCCTTTTTTTGCATGCTCATTAACCTGATAGTAAGTTTTCATCTTAGGAGAGTGCAAGTGTAACTATCTACTAAAACCACAAGCATAAAGAAGATTTCTGGAGGGTGATGATCCAGCCAACAGTGGTGCACAGCTGGATCTGCTCACAGTTACCTTTATGAATACAAAAGAGTGGATGGATGAGTGGCAAATAGTGGCTGTCTTGGACGTAGTAGTGGCATTCAAGTTCCAGTTAATGAGAAAAGGGCTCTCAGATCAAATCTACATTTAGAGCAAATTTCAGCTTAATTAGGAAAGTGACATAGGACATATCAGGGAAAGCAAAAGCAGTCAGGAAAACTGGCTACTCCAATGATAGAACAGTCCATCTTGGGATAAAAGGTAGATGTATTAGCAGGTAAGTTTGACTAACCAAAAATCATGGCAGATCTCCAGTGGAAAAAAAAAAAAGGAGAATACAGGAAGTAGATTACTTTGGTCTCTGGAAAATTAATGTATTTGGTTTATTTAGCTCACAGAATAGTGAATAATGGGCCAATCTGGAAACTGCTAACAAGATGAGAGATTCAGGGGTATTTCTAGAACCTAGATTGCACAAAAGTTTTATCAGGGACCTGGAGGAAGTGACAACTGCCTGGGAAAAGCCTGGAGAAGCCTAGTCTTCCCCACAGCTGAGCCTGCTCTGGGCAGGTACCTTGCCAGATCCCTACCAGACCGCATTATTCTTCACGTTAACAAAAAAATTTATGTTAAATAGAAGAAAAGGAGGGAAGCAGGAACACAGAAACTGTCCTGGTTCCAGCCAGGACAGGGTTAATTTTTGCAGTATCCAGGAATGGGCATGATGAGGACACAGAGGTTATTCTATTCCACCTCACATAATTTCTGGGGGCAGTGGAAAGGAAGCCTCTTTCAGGCAGAAGGGGTTCCTTACAGTTGAGTAAGTGTGGCTGAGCGAATGATGGGATGAACCAGAGGAAGAGCTTAGGTGGCGCTGGTTCTGAGTCAGAGGAAGAGGCTGGGAATTGTCTATTGTCAGGTGTTTCCACGGTGAACAGCAGCATTACTTTTCTTGTACTCTCTGTCATTAGCATTGCTGCTGTTGCTGTTACTGTTTGTTTTCTTACCTCATTGCTGTTTCCAGTAAATTGTTCTTATCTCAACTCATGATCTTTGCTTTCTGTGTCTCCAGTTCTTCTCTCCATCCTACTGCAGGGAGGGGCAGTGTAGTTTGGAGAGTTTCAGTGGAAGCACTTAATTAGGAAGAACCATTCTCAAACCACAACAGAAACACATTTACTTTTTTATTTAACTCTAATAACAAAATACACAACAAGCCAGAAGAATTACAAATTCAAACAGGCCCATAGAATTATACTTAACTATTCACTAGAAAGAAAAAGAAAATATCTGCTCTCTACTACATGATTTCTTAATCCACATAAACAAATAATATGACTGTATTTTTTTTCAAATGGTTTTCTTAATTAAGTTTAGTGTTAGCTTTAATACTGTTGTTGAAATATATAAGCTTTTTAAAAAATCCTAAATTACTGGAAGACCAGTTATTTACATAGATAAACATAATTGTTCAGAGCAAAAACATATGAAAATGCATATGCTGCAGAAATATTTTTGTTCTAGAGTAGCAAAAAAAATTGTTAACTATGAATTCTGATGGAAAACTAATTGTTTTTATTTTAATAAAATCTGTTAGGATTATAATAAAATACCTATTTAACGCCAAAAAGAAATTTTGCATTTTGTTAACTTTTAATTTTTAAACTTCTGCGTATCTGACAGACAAAATTTCCAAAACCAGATAAAAAACCTCCAAAACTTTAAAACCCAATCCTATACTGTTAGCCTAAACTAAAATTTTTTTAACATTCAGGCAAAAAAAAATGCATACAAATATTTCGCAGCATGAAAACTTACTTTATGTTATACTAAAAAAAGGTCATAATTTTTCTTTCATAGTCTCTTCAAAGAAATTCTAATGTTTCATTCGCATTCACAATACATCAGGGTACAGCAGTTTTTGCACTTGCTGGGAGGAAAAAAACCATCAGATGTGGATGCTACTTCAGCAAAACGTTTCTTACATGGTCACAATTTTATAGGAGGATTTGGACATTTTTTGACAGAAATATTATCTCATACACTGTCCTTTTACTCACAAAGAGCAGGTCCTTAAGACCACCCTCCCATCTTTGTTGGTTTGAAATTTCCAAGGGTGCTCTAACCATAGCAGAATTTGAGAACTTTTGAGACTCTGCAGTTTGTTTAATGAGTTATAAATTAACTTAGGAGCCTAATCTTCAATGGTTATTGTTCAAAGTCTGCACTAGGTAAAAAACTTTCTTGGGGTATTTCAAAAAAGGAATATCTGATTGCTTTTGAAGCCGCATTCAGACAAGAATCTTCACACGAAGTACTCACCAGTAAAGGTTCCTGTGTGTCAGCGTTCAGTTCTTCCCTGTAGAATGACTTTAGAATCTTGATCTCAAATTGGTTTGAGAGAGGGGAGAAGTCTCTATTCTTATCTGTCAATTTACACTTAAAAGTAAAGATAAGCTCATTGCTTCCCAAACATCCCCTTTGGCAATGAAAGCTCAGCAGTCCAAATTGCAATCTCACTAGAATGTGGCAATCCCCTCCAGTTAATGCTATCACAGCTTCATTGAAACAGATGACTAGGGTGCTTTCTCAGTGTTGCTGAACATTTATTCTTAGAGATTTATCCTACTGAAAATCAGCAGGGCTGTGCATGTGTGCATCACACCTAGCCTCTTACCATGTGCTCCACCCATGCACCAACCCAATACTATTTCATACCATTTTCTCTCAGGTATTTTTACTGTGTAATTCTGCTAGAAGTAAAAAGGGATATTTCTTTTTGTTATAAAACCATGTACTCCTAAGGCAGTGACTTTCTGTTTATAGAGCAGCTGGAGTGTTGTTGGGCTCTCTAAAAGCTAGCAGCATATGAAATAGAAAAGTCCCAGCAATATGAACAGAAAAGTCTCAGCAAAAGAAATGTTAATTGTATGCCTTAAACATACTCTAAGAAAATAAAAAATGAACAAGATGTTGTCATATGGGCAGTTTTCCTTAAAACTGTGGCCACACATTGAGTTCTATGGACCTGTTGACACCCAAGGAGTTTCCTTTTTGCTAAAGAGCTGTCAGATATTGTGCTGATGATGCTATCTGAAATCCTGGAGTACGTACCTATAGTAGTTTGCTCCTTCTTTTTCAAACACAAGATATTTTCCTGCAGGCTTTTAGTGCTCCTGCTAGCCAAAACAAGTACCACAGACATTCTGATCCCTAACTTCCTACATACCCTTTTATTTTAACCCAATAAAAAAACAGTTCTACTCCATTAATAACAAAGCTCTTCTTTGCAGGAGGAACCACAATTTTCTCATCTGTATGATGAAGGTTTCTCTGTCTCTTGGGGACCTGCCAACCTCTCTGCCTGCCTCTGCTGAGATCTCACTATCTCAGAATCATTCACCACTTGTAACAGTCTTCATTCCTTAGTCTGCAAGACTTTGTAATTCTGTTCTCAAGATGTTAGGACTCTGGGCTTACGTCTAATATTGTGCCACATTCTGGGGTTTTGTTTGTTTGTCTGTGTCCTTAGGAGTGTGGGTAGTCACCCTCCTGGGCCTTTGGAGGACTCAAACTCAAAAGAGCATGTAGGATTTTTGGTGGATAGGAGCAAAGCAGACCAGGTATTTCACCACCACTGCTGTCCCTCTCCAGGCCCCAGGAATGCTGCTGTTTGTGAAACCATCATGCTCTTTGTACATATTTCAGCTGTATCTCCAGTTGACTAATTATGATGTTAAGCTCCACAGATCATCCAACAGGGATTAAGTAGAGAGGGTAATAGAACATTATAAATAAAATTAGTATCACTTATTACTATGATCATCTTTCATCTTCTGTCTCTCTCACTTCAGCCTGGTTGTTCTTTTGAGTGTCTGAACAGGTGTTCCAGAAAATTTATCTGCTATTAATGTTTCTAAATAAACCTTGTTTTTCTTGAATCATAAAAAAATTAAGATAAAAGCAAAGCAAAACAAAATTGAAATTTATTTCATCTACTCATTTTCATTATTCCTTATTGTAGTAAGATATATTCCTTATATTGTAGTAAGCACATAGCAGTTTTGATACAAAAAGCTTAAATACTATTTATCTATTCAAATTTTTCTTACACTAGTAGTTTATAGCAAACAGGCTTTTGATTTTTCCCTATATTTAGGACTGACTTGCAGTTTACTGTGTTAATTATGGTATTGAATTTAGTATACTATTTCCAAGTAATATATGAAATATAACTTTATATGCCTATGTTTTAGTTGCTTACATAATTTATTTAAATTTTTTAAGAAATCAAGGAAATTCTGAGATTTTGTTTTGTTTTGTCAATGGAAAAGATCTCCAAATATCAGCAGAGATAATAAAGTCTTCTCAGAGGAGATCTTTTCTGGACTGGTGGTTTTTTTGTTAGTTGTATGTGATACTACTTTGAACTTAGAAAGCCTACTGTAATCCATGAAATTTAGGCACTCCTCCTCCATGATCCTGTTGTATATGAAAGAACTGAAGATCATATGCCTTTTTATAAAGATTGTGACATTACCTATTCCAAAAGAGCTAAGGTCTATTCAGAGTGCAGGATCCATGTTTTCTGGATTAGTGATTCTGCTGAATGTCCTCAACCTGTATCGTGGGATGATGATATCTGCAAAACAATTCACTACTACTTTAGAATTCACTGCTTTAAAAATTGCAGTGCCAAAGAAAAGAAATAGGGTAGTGTTTTTGAGTCTGTTTCCAATGCAGTTGAGAAAGAAAAGAAAAACTTTTTATAAAATTTAAATTCCGCAATACAATTGATGAGACTTACAAGAAATTTGTGGGTTATGTCAGTGGATAAATAAGTACTGTGAGGAAAAAGTGGCAGAGTATCTAGTCATATTTATGTGTGTTACATGCACCAAAATTTTTTTATATATGGGTACCTAGTTTTATTCATCAGAATACCTTTTTGACTAAAGACAGGACACTATCATAGTTAACGTTCTCATTTAGAGTTGTTTTGGGTTTTGCATGGGTTTTTTAGACTGCTAAGTCCAAATGTTAAATTTAGAACCATACAAATCTCTGCACACCGGGGGATTTGAAAATCTGATAATATTTATTTCCTTCTCTTCATATGAAATCCATGAAAGAGAAATCATGCTGTGTCAACAATTGCAGATTGATTTCCACATAGAGATGTTGCACATCTTAGACTCCTGGTCCACTCCTTTGGAGAGCTTCTTTAGACGTGTCTTCTCTGACTCTGAAGCTTCCATGGAACACTATCCACAGTAAAATGTATTTGAGCTAAACCTTGTGAGACAGGATAGAACTGGTTCCTACAACATCTAGTTTCAAACATCTTGGGTACAAACTTCATACAGGGATAATGAATCCTTGATCTTAAAAACACCGAGATCAACCAAATAAATACAAGTTTGGTGAGTCATTCAAGGTCAAAACTACACACATCACAAAGACAGCTCTGACCTTATTTACGATTTTTGACTAGTGCAAAATCTTCCTTCTCCTATTTTCAGTGATCTTCTTCATAATGGAAACTTTAAAACTATTAGGTAGTTCAGAGAAACACATTGTCACTAATTTCACACAACTTTCATGGACTAAAACAAAAACACATTTTAATTAGAACGCTTGATTTAATTGGTGCTATGAATCTCTAGTTGCATTTGGCAATGAATCACAAATTAACATAATCTTTTTTTAGAACTTCACCACAGGTTTTCTGTTGTTATTTTTTAAACCCACAAATTTTGCATTCCTCCCACTACCTGCCCCCACATATGGTCTCTTAAGATTCTAAAATTGTACAAGTCTCCCTGACATGCATTACAACCCATCTGTATTTAAAGTTAAGCCTTCTACTAACTGTTGGTTTATATTATTCTGTGATTCTTCCCGCCACCCCCCTACTCTGCTTTTAAATGCATTATCTATTCATATCTGAGTAGAGTGCTGTCTTGTCAGAAAGACAGCTTGATAGGTACCATACCCCTCAAGGAGTCAAACTTAAAAATGTTAACTATCTAGACATTGTCACCAAATCACTCCTCTGAACACATCCCAAATCTCTGCCTTCAAATTACAGTATTTCCCATTTTATTTCCTGTGCTATACATGCAACAATAAACACACTAACCATTTCCTTTCCCCTTAATTTCAGAATAATGTTTGTTATTGGTTGGACTAATAAAACACCCTCAGAAATGCAATATTAACAAAAGAGATGGAAAACATACCCTACAGTTAGACAGAAAACCCTGACAGGAGGTAGAAATTTTTTCCTAATTACATATGCAGCGTCAAAAAAGCACTGCTAGCATTTTGCCACCACAATGTTCGTGCAGTCACATGTCAGAGCAAGTGTCGGTTTTAATTGTGAATTTACAATTAACATGTAATTTTACTATTCCAACTCATGCTGATATTAGTAATTTCAATTCTGTAAGTTTAAAGCATAATACTAGGTTACTGTCAAGGAGATAAAGCCCAACCTCACTCAAATGTAGAAAGGTTTATAATCCCAATTAACATTTGAAATATATAGGGATAAACTTACAAAATGTGAAGTGTCAGTTACTAAAATCTGTGATCTGTTTCCCTCGATCTCATGATGCCATTTCTATAGCATATTGCCAGAGGCAATATGTCTATGAGTCAATTATATATCAACATTTATTTTTCAGTGACTCCCTTAGAGGACTAAAGAATTAACTATCTAGATACATATATAGCCTCATCACCATAGAATCAAAGTGACTCTGGGGTATTTAAAAATAGAAGAAACCGCAGACATCCTGGTTATTCTTCTCCTTCTCTCCCATTCTTACTGTGTGACAGATGTAGCTTAATTAATTGGGGTGGGGATTTGGTTGTGGGTGGGGGTTTTTTCTGTTTTTCCTTTTCTTTTTCTGTTTATTTTTGAGTTGGTTTTGGGTTTTTTTGTTTCTTTCTTTGTTGTTTGTTTTGTTGTCATTGTTGGTTTTTTTATTTTTTTATCGTTTCATTTTTTAATTGAAGGGGGGTGAAGGAAGGAGGTGCTGGTGTACAAATATCTATGGTAGAGAGAAAGGCTGTATGCCTATCTTCCAGTGAAAATATCTTATCAGGGGAAAGCTAAATAAAAATATGTTTTATATTTAGTTTTGCAAAACGCCAAGCCTGTGGGAATTCTCAGCATCTGTGGGAGTGAGAGCTACAGGCTGGGTCCCAATCCTGTGAAATTTTTGTAGTCTTCTCCTATGAGTCTCTCTAAATTGACCAGCAATGGTATGATTCTATTGGAAGACACATCTATCAAAGGCCAAAGTGGGAGTGAAATACACAATTACTCTGGGATCTAACAACCAAAGGCATGATGCAGTTTGAGTTTCAGGGTAGAAAGTTAAAGTATTCAGTGGGAAAAATATACTGAGAAATAGGAAGACTGTGTAGTCATAATGGTAACTGCTGCTACAAGGTGTCTTGCTTTCTCTTTATGAATCAGCCCAAAATTTTAAAATATATGGGGTTTTATGTTTTGGGATGTATTTTTTTAATCTGATGATTTTGAAATAATGGAGAATGGACATTGGAAAGTAGAGCTTATCTTAGTGAAGGCAATGAAAATGTATTAATATACAGACTCTTGTCTGGCCATAGATAAAGGAGTAATTTTTCTCTCTATGCCAATTCACAATACCATTTAGAGCTCTCCAGCAAGCTGAGACACACATTATTAGAGGAAGATGCTAAAAAGAATCAAGTTCTTACAAGGAGGTCATTCTCTCTGCAAGATCATCCTTTTTTTCTTGACTCCTGTCAGCTTTGCTAATGGTTTTTCTTTGGTGCAGCAGTGCCAGCTACATTATAGGAAAGCCAGAGGTAGGTACAAAGGAGATCCACATACAGGTGCTTAGTTGCTTGATACTGCCATGTAGCTGCTAGGCAATAAGAACCTCAGCATTCCTTCTAAAGTAATTGCTGTACAATAAACATTAATTCCATTAATATTAAGGATTACGCTGTGCCAAAATTACAGAAAATGCAGAACCACATATTCATAATTGTAATATACCAGAATCATTGAATATTATAGTATTCTAAATTACATGCTGTCTGATACTTTACTGAAAAAACACTAATGCTTATGTAACAGCATGTATTAAATTACAAGTTAGAATGTAAGTACAGTACCTCAGATATTTGAGCTGTTGTGGTGGTTTGACCTTGGCTGGCTGCCACATACCCAGCAAAGCCACACTAACATTCCTGTCCTCAACTGGACACTGGAGAAAAAGTATAATGAAAGGCTCATGGGTTGGGATAAAGACCAGGAAAGCTCACTCACGGATTACTGACATGGGCTAAACAGAACCAACTTGGGGAAATTAATTGAATTTATTATCAAACAAATCAGAATAGAATAGAAGTAAAATAATACTTAAAAACACTTTCCCTCCACTCCTCTTTTCTATCTGGGCTTAACTTTATTCCTGATTCTCTATGTTCTTCCCCTCAGTGGTACAGAGAGATGGGCAATGGGGTTGCAGTCAGTTCATCACACATTGTTTCTGCCACTCCTTCATCCTCAGGGAGACCCCTCCTCCAGAATGAGGTCTGTCCCACAGGAGACATTCCTCCACAGACTCTGCAATGGAAGTACTTCCTACAGTCTGCAGTTCCTTATGAACTACTCCAATGCTGGTCACTTTCACGGAGTGCAGTTCTAAAGGAGTGGGTTGCTCCAGCGTGGGTCCCCTGGAGCAACCCGTTCCTGTAGAACTGCCCAGGGCAAGCCCTGTCAGCAAACCTGCTCTAGAATGGGCTGCTTTCTCCACAGGGTCACAGCCTCTGCCAGGAGCCTATTCCAGCACGCACTTCTCATGGTATCACAGCCTCCTTTGGGCACATTCACCTGCTTCCCCATGGACCTCCATGGGCTCTTCTCCAGGGGGCCAGCCTAACTCATCATGGTCTTTGCCACAGGCTGCAGGGGAATCTCTGTTTTGGCACCTCCAGCACGTCTTCCCCCTGCTTCTGCACTGGCACTGGTGCCTGCAGAGCTGTTTCTCTCACATATTCTCACTCATGAAATCTCTGACCTCAATTACTTTCTCATAACAATTTTTTGTCTCATATGAATTATTCCCCAAAATACTACTACCATTGCTGGTCAGAGGTGGGTCCTTCTTGGAGGTGGCTAGCATTGGCTTTGTTGAGCTTCTGGCAACTTTTCACAGAAGCCACCCCTGCCATCCCTCCCCTCTGCTATCAAAACCTTGCCATGCAAACCCAATACAGCTGTTATTATATTCTGCCATTTATTAATAAAAAATACAACTTCAGTTCTCTTGAGTAACACTAAATTCATATATGACATGCACTTCTTTGGAAATGCAACTTTTTATTTTCATATTCCAAAGTTCATGTTTGTGTGACATGACAATTAATGACAATTATCATCTTCCAAACCTTTTGTAGTGTATAGTCTCTAACTTCAGAACATGGTATGATAATAGCAAACAGTTGTCATGTCTTGAAAAATAAAAATAAACTCACTATCTTGCTAACACTTGAAAATAATGCACCAGGGAATAAAAACTAAGTCTGTTTATCATCGCCAGCTTACATATTCAAGGTTTCTTCCTTGGTCTGCCGATAAACCAGCTTAAAGTCTAAAACCTGTCCCACAATTTATTACTAAATATCTACAAGCTTCCAAAAAAAGGCCATTTGTCCTAGAGATAAATGGAAAGACAGGGTCAAAAGCAAACCATTATATATCAGCATTGTATTTCCACATAAGTTGGAAACCTCCAGCAGTTGCTGCTGGAAGGTACTGCAGTTTTAATACGAAATCCAGTCTGTTACCATAAATGTTTTGTGAATATTTCATGGCCCATTCATGATTGGTGCAAAAAATGCATAAGCCCTAAATGTTTAAAATCCATTGTAATCTCTCTCCAAACACCTCTCAAGCCCCTGAACCTGAAGACAGGGGTTGGGAGAGTGATGTCCCATTTTTGTAAGAGAAAATCAGGTTTTAGACCATCTGAGGAAACTGAACATATATGAATTCATGGGGCCTGACAAGATGCATCCCAGAGTTCTGAGCAAACTGTGTGGTGTAGTTGTCAAGCCGTTCCCNTAAAAAAGGTTAAAACAAATCTGCTGGGGATTACCAACTGGTCATCCTCTCCTCTCTGACTAGTAAGATCATGTTAAAGATCTTTCTGGAACACATGTCAAGGCATATGGATGACAAGGAGGTGATTAGAAACATCCAACATGATGCCCTTCACAAAGGGCAAATTATGCCTTACTAAGCTGGTGGCCTCTTGCAATGGAGTGGCTGCATTGGTGGATAAGAAGAAAGCAACTGATGTCATCTGTCTTGACTTCTGCAAGGCATTTAACATGGTCCCACACAACATGCTTGTCACTAAATCATTGAGATAAGTGCTCAGTGGACAGACTATTTGATGCATAAGGAATAATTTGGATTTGCCGTATGCAAAGAGCTGTAGTCAATGGCTCAGTGTCCAAAGGAAGATCAGTGACATATGGTATCCCTCAGGGGTCAGTACAGGACTGTTCAATGTCTGTATTGATGACACGGACAGTGGGATTGAGCACACTCAGCAATTTTTCAGGTGACACCAAGCTGAGCACTGGAGTTGATAGACATGAGGGAAGGGCTGACATACTGAGAGATCTTGACAGTCTTAAGGAGTGGTCCAATAAAACTTCATCCAATGCAATAACATAAAGGGCAGGAACACTTCTCCTATGAAAAAAGTTGGAGAGATTTCAGGTTAAGAGAGATTTCTCTTCCGCCTGAGGAAGAAAAGGCTCCAAGGAATCTTGATTATGGCCTTTCAGTACAACAAAAGAGGCTTACAAGAAAGACAGAAAAAGACTTTCTAAGACGGCCTTAAAGTGACACAAGTGGCAATGGCTTTAAACTGAAAGAGACTAGATTTAGATTGGTTATGGGGAAGAATTTTTTTCTAGACCTCTGTTAGATACTGGATCAGGTTGCCCAGAGAAACTGTGGATAAAATTCACTTTTAACTTTATTATGTTTTATAAAATGACATTTTCACTTTAGCAATATTTCAAGGACAATTATCTATATAGTAACAGCAAGTTTAGATTTTACTTACTTATTTGCTTCTTTTGGCCAAGATTTTCTCTGCTGATTCTCTTTAGCAGTAGATGTGGGCAGAGATACTGGAGCATTGTACAGGAAATCTGTATAACATCTACATTAGAATAAAAGCCAACAATGTAAGCTAAAAATCAAATTTCCTGCCAAAAGCTGTATTGAAATATTGGCTGAAATTTAGGACTAGTAAGTCATCACTAGTGTATAAAATTTTATATGACATCTCTGAGGCATCTGAGAAAACTTAGTTAAGTCTGTCAATGTTTTAAATTTTGTAACTAATACTTCACATGGCTTTAATGTAAACCTGGAACACTTCATTATAGCTGCTTTTGTTCACACATCACTCCAGACCACTTGTTTCACATGGTTTATAAAACAATCAGCATCCATCTTTTTTTCTCCAACCTCTAGATCTCCATAGGACATGCTGTCTGACACAAACCATGTTTTTCAGGAGATTACCTTGATAAATCTTATTTAATACGAAATATATTGTGTACATATTTCCCTGATCCTTCACCATCTTTTCCCCTGTATAGTAATGGCTACATTTTGTTGGTATAGAGTATGGCCATTTATTAAGGAGCATTTCTGTTGGCTGATCTCTCTCTCTGTGTATATTACCTAGTCAGTACAATATAGCATTCACAGTACAAGTACCTAACTGTCAACGATTGTTCATGGAGAACATCTTTTTTTGGGCATCTTAAAAGATAAATTGCCTAATCAAAGGACAACCTGCCAAAGAGACACCTTAAACAACCAGATTTATCACTGTAGGGTGATTTAGAGGGAAAATAACAAGAGAGACACAGCATCAGGAAAATTTTACATTCAAAATAAGTAACCCTACTTCTGTCCCTAGTGAGCTTCAGCTTCAGCATACTAGGTTATCACAAAGGAGTGTATGAAGTCATGGCTTTTGCATATATTGCTACTAGATTTTTGTTTTGTTAGTGTAAGGATATGGAATATCTTGATGACATCAAAGTTTTAAGTGTAACAAAGTTGACCTTATGGTCCCATAGCAAGGAATGTCCTCAATCATTTGGGGATTTTTGAACGCCCTTGTCATCTTTATAAAGCAGATAGGTGTATTTTGTTTTGTGTTTTGTTCTGCTGTAGTAAATCTCTGATGACTGATTGGAAGAAACAGCCATGGAAAACTTGAGCCAATAAAACTACTGACTGACAAAGAACAGAGTCTCCTTGACCATTGTTCCCACGTGTACCTCCCTGCCTTTCAAATAGCTGTATACTTGAATATTAACTTCATCAGTCAAATGCCATGTTATTTGGAAAAGGATACCTTGCTAGATACAGCAATTGTCATTTTGAAAGTCCCTAAAAATATGGTACTAACTGATGACACTGCATTTTCTGATAATATTATGTACTCAAGCAAGTTCAGAATTCCTCTTTCACAGTTTTGAAAAACAATTTTTAAAAATAGCTTTAGTACTCAGTACATCAAATTTTGATAGACATGAGGGAAGAGATGACATGCAGACTTTGACAGTCTTGAGGAGTGGTCTCATAAAACCTCATCAAGTGTAACAAGGCCAAGTGCAAGGTCCTGCAGATGAGTCAGAGCAACCCTCAACATCAATACAGGCTGGGGGATGAACCGGTTGAGAAGGAGAGAAGGAGTTGTGTGTATTGATGGATGAAAAGACTGCACAACTTCACTGAAAAACTCAGGTTGAATGGGGCTTTGAGCATCCTGATATAGTGGATGATGCCCACGTCTATAGCAACAGGGAGATGACGAGATGATCTTCTAAGGTCTCTTTCAATCCAACCTATTCTATGATTCTACAATTCTGCGAGTCTGTGATTCTACCTACAACTACACAACAAGGTGTGTAGAGCTGCACAATGTCTTTTAAATACCCATGAGTCATGAAAATAATGGAATAGCTTTATCCTTGTT
This sequence comes from Oriolus oriolus, assembly GCA_013400235.1. Lineage (NCBI taxonomy): Eukaryota > Metazoa > Chordata > Aves > Passeriformes > Corvidae > Oriolus > Oriolus oriolus. Next base: position 27,792 of record VXBT01004130.1, on the reverse strand, counting down.
AGAATATCACAGGACTAGTGCAAACCTGTCATTTGACCAGAAGTGAGGAAACAACATGTGTCTTTCAATATTCAGAAATAACTGTTTTTCATAAGAGTTCCCAAAAGAGTTCTGAAAGATCAGAAGAGCTGCAGTCTTCTTTAATGATGGAAGAGGTAGTTAAACCTTAGTAAAAGCAATATCCACAACAGAATTCCAGTTCCTTTTTCCCCCTGATCCAGATAGTTCCAAACTGATGTGACAGAATATACCAAAACCAGTACAAACAATCTGTGGTTTTTGTTCAGGAAAAAAAAAAAAATCTGAGTTCAAACAAAATAATTATAGAGTTAGTATGCTGGAAGGGGTGATGAGAAAAGAATCTGGATGCAACCCTACAAAAATTTAATACTGACCAGTGAAAGTTATATTCTTCTAAAATTGCCAGGCTATTTAATGCAATATAAGCGATTATTTTTTTTTTTTTTTTTAATTTCCCAGCAGAGATTCTTTGGAAGATTAGTTTTTGAGGATTCACTTTACAGTCTTTAATAATCAGCCTATGATATGCATACATAAAATAATAAAACATGAATAAATTAATTGTGCAATACAGTCAGGCCAATGTTAATCTACGTCTTTGTAGATCCTTGCTTTCCCCTAGTCTGGGTTATACAAATTTTCTGATTATGTTTTCCAGTTTTAATTTAGGAAATGTCCTGAAGTTTTCAGGTACAATTTGTCCTGATCAACATTTCCAAAAACACTAGGGAAGTCAGGGCTTCCAGAAAGAAGCACCAATCAGTATTTTGCAGCAACTCATGTGTGTCTTTACTGCACACAAAACTACTTTAGCCAGACCATAGCTGTTCCTATTTCTTTATGCTCTCCCTGTATTTTTTACTTCCATTCATAAAGATAAATGGATGCAGGAATACAAAACCAAGTGTTTATTGGGTTTCCTTTCCATGGGAGGGATTCATTAAAAACAGCAGTAACAGATAAAATTATGTGTTCTGTAGTTCAAGAGGGGGTGAAAGTAACCACTAATGTGCGCTTTGATCAAGTCCCTGTCCCCTTCTATCACAACCAGACTATTTCAACTGTCTTTTCAGCTAGGTTTCTGAGGGCAGCCTGAACATCACACAGCACTCCTGCTAAGATTAAAAAAAAACCAATTAGAACCAGATAGATAATTCAATTTCCAGTTAAAGGGGAGTAAGCCTTTTGAAGATTTTGTCACCAGAATAATAAAAGTCAAGAACCAGAAAAGAATATACCAAAGAAAAAACCCTTGACTTTGGAATTTTGGAACTGGAACAGGACAGTGGGTGAGTCACAGTTGTGAAGGTGTTCAAGAAATGAACAGACATGGCACTTAATGCCAGGGTCTAGTTCACATGATGGTGATTGGTCAAAGGTTGAACTCAATGATCTCAGAGGTCTTTTCTAACCTAGAGAATTTTATGATTCTGTGGTTCTACGATTCTCTCATTCTATGATAGTAAACCAGGACAAGACTCTCTGTGAATCTTACAAAAGACTGCAATCTAGAGACCTTTACCAGCTACAATTAAAGAATTCATATTTTTGGGCTAATTGAGCAAAATCACAGTGACTAAATATTAATTCCATGTAAGCATAAAAAAATTTCTGAGAATTCGATCCCAAAAGCTGTTGTATACACAGGAATCCTCTTTCACTGATAATTTTGTTGCTAGTGTGTTTCCCAAAATTCCAAGGAATGCATGACTTGTGCCTTTTATACTTCTTTTCTAAAAGAACAAAATAAATTTCCAACCTCAGTGATTCTGTGACTCTGATTCTGTGATTTTGTGTTCTCCTTTGGGAGAATTTAGCAATATAGGAACTTTACGTGTTTTTTAGTAGAAAGAATAAGTTTTACATTGAGAAAAGTTCAAAATTAAAGTGGTCTGCCAGCACCAAGAAAACAAAAAGGCACCTTGGGTTAAGAATTTTTAAAAGAGTTTATAGCTTTCTTAGAAAATATTTTAGCCTTTTAAATCTTCTAAAATCAATTTTCTTTTAAAACCCCTGACCTTTTCCAGCTATAAATTCAATGTAACTGTAGGTTCAAATTCTTTTCTTCCCTTTTCAGCTACTCTTTTCCACTTTCCAGTTCATAATTTGCATATTTTTAAGTTTCACATCATTCAGAAATATTGAAAATAGCAAAAGAAAAAAAAATTAAACACAAAACCTGTGTGCTCTATTTTCTACTGTAAGGAAAAAACCCAGGATAGCAGTTATGAAATGAAATATGAAATGACAAAATTATTTTATAAATCTTATAATATTATAACAAATATTATCTATGACATTTATTTTATAAAAATAGTTTCAAATCTCTGTGAAAAATGTTGAGAAAAAAAAAGATTTTCTTTCCTAGAAACAGAAAATGATTCCTAGTTGCATACACTGCTTTCCAAGATTTAAGAAAATTCTCACTGCAGGTTTTTGAAAAACTCCAGATCAGAACATGACCATGAACAAAGGCTGCCAAGCTCATTTTCAGTTGCCTGAAAATCCATATTCTTTGCAACATTCTTCCTTCTCACATTCTTGTTGTTGTGTTGTTTTTTTTCTCATCCCTTTTTCATTTTCTATAACTTAAAATAAGGCTGGTAGCATCTAAAGCATAGATCTTAATAGAGTTTTTGGGGTGTGGTGTTTTGGTTTGCCTTTCTCTGTTACAGAGGCATTACAATTGACTGCTTTACCCCACTTCAACGTACCTTTTATTTCAGAAGGCCAATATGGTTTTGTGAACCCACAAACAAGAATTACCTTACACAACACAGAAGTGACTTTGACCTTGAGCTCTACATCACTGTTCTCAGCAGAAGCATATCATGTTGTACTGAGAAAAAACAAGCAGCTTTTTAACCTACAGACATTTTTTTGTTCACATTAATTGATCCTTCACATACATCAAATGCAACCAAAGGGAATAAGCAAAAGACCCCAAATAGGATATTTCCTCTTTGATTTTGGGCACTAGTGAATTTTTAATCCTCACTGTTAATGAACAATTTAGATAGACATTCAATATTACACAAATTAAGTCAATACAGAGTTTATCATCAGTAATTGACTTTCAAAGTATAACAAGGGATACCATTTTTCCAGTTTTTTTATCAGCATCATTTTATTTTACTCTCCAACTTTGTTTCTGAAGATATTTTTGGTGTAGTGGCTGCTAATATGTGTTCAAGACTATTAGAGCTTGAGGAGACAAGATGGAGATGGACAGAAGGTGCACAGAAATCTATGGTGATTGCTTCCTCACTGCTAACTTCTACTCCTCCTGGAGGGAAATGTCTTGGGGAAATGATAGTGAGAAGTAAGGTGATGCCCCAGATGGAGAGAATGCTAACAGCAATTTCATTTCCACTCTGCTCCCCTATCACTGCCAGTAACACAGCTCCTTGCCACACCCAGGGTTTGTTCAGAAAAGCAGTTCAAATTGTCTGTACTGGCAATTGCACCTTTACTGGCGAGCATGCCTCGAATGCAGACCCTCCTTCTCCAAAAGTCTGTTCCCAAATATAGAGCTCAGATTACACTGCTTTTTAACTTCACTGGCTGGCATTCAGAGACCCTGACATAACACATATAGATAAGGCTAAGAGGATAATCTTCTCTGTTTCTATTTTATGTTACTTGGTTTTGTAGTTGTTGATAACACTCTGCCTTTATAGAAAATACAGCCTTTAGAGGAATACTGCTGGAAGTGAACACTAATTTTTTAATATCAACTGGATACTGAAGAGACAGGCAATGCTGTTTAAAAAAACGCTTGCTCTTTACTCACTTATCCCTTAAACTTAAAGAATTTGGTTTAATACTGTAATTTTGGATGTGCAGAAAAAAACCCAAGTAATTTCATCCTATTTCGCTATAACAAAAAATTGGCAGAAAAGTTATGTGACTTCTCAGGAATTATATTTCCTGTAGCTGTTTGAAAACCAACAAATACCTTACTGCATATGTGGATAAGAATGATATTTACGTACTTTGAAATCTTCCCGCTGACTTTTTATTTTCATATCATAATCAAACATATCTTCATGCAGAATCTAACAATGATAATTTTAATCTACACTTCTAATAATGTTCTTTATGCAAATTTAATTGCTAAAAATCTAGTAAATAAAAATTATGACCTACTTCATTTGTTTTTGCAGCCTGGTGGCCTCAAGCCTCTAATTGCCTAGAAATTCTTTCTTCTTTTTCTACTACCCAGGAAACAGCTTTTTGGAACTGTTGTTCTGGGTTGTCTTACAAATGCATCCAAAATGTAACACGATAAACACAATTATTGAACTCTTTTCCACCTAAATAAAGGGGTTTTTTTCTTATTAGAATTCAAAGCAGAACTACATTTCAAAAGTCCTATTCCTTTGGCAGCATTATATGTCATGTAAAGGGCCTTCTTCATCAAATATATACACACATATATAAGTGTTAATACATATGTATGAACAAAAAAGAATTTGCAATTCTACATAAAAGTGTTGTAAACACTACTATATTCTCTACTTAATACATCTCCTTTCTTTATTTAAATGCTCTTTGACATAACCAAGTAATTTTATTCTAATCAACAACTCCTTTTACTGAAAATATAGCTCAAGATTATTAAAGGAATTGCCCTGATTTGGGAAAACAACTGAGGAAGAATTATACTTTGAACTGGTTAAATGTCAGATACTTAACTGAGCTGGTCATCAACTCTGTACCAGAGATGCAGGTAATCCTATATACGTAAACAAAGTCTGATTTCTCTACTCTTTTTATTTTTTCCCAGGCATGCTTATTAAATTCAGGGTATTCACAGTGTGGAAATGCTTTTTTTGCAAAGTTTAATTTTGTTAAATTCATGGGTGTATTAACTTGTAGAAAGGAACTTAGATTGTTCATTGCAATTTAAATTCAAATGCTGTCTCTTCAGGCAGGATAACAAAAAAAGGATGAAAAATTAGATAGAAGACAGAAGGAAACAAAGGTATGTCAAAAAATTGCAGAAGAAAACAGAGATATGGCACAATATTCCAAAAGCTAACAATACACAAATGGACAAGTTTGTTCAGGAGAATTGCTACAGATAGCATTTTTAAAGAAATTTTTAAAATTATGTTCTCCTCAATGGCATGGCATAAGAAGTCTAGCAGGCCTTCTTGAGTAAATAAGAGAAGCACATAACCAAGCTTTACTTTCCTAAAGCTGGACTTGCTAATTTTTTAATGTTCCACTTGATCTTGTCCTTTAAACACAATCTGCCATAACATGATGATTGAACTGTGTACAGCAGTTAACACAGTAACAGGAGGGAAAGAGATTTGAAGGGATATACAATGACCTACTGACCTCCATTAAATTTATTCAAGGTATTTGTGGCAGATGGAATTCTCTAATTTGATAGGATAGGGTTTCCTGCTTATGTGATCACAAGAATGGAAAGCTCCAGTTTATCGGTTTGGATACGTACTTTCACCAAACACAGACACAACCTCTTGACTACTGTGTATCACCATAATTCTGGTGTGTATGAGCTTCTAGTACAATTAAGGTAGACCCTATGCTGCTCTGAATATGAAACAAATCCTGAAAGTCAAATTGAAGTATAGAGCTTGAGTCTTCATGGACTGATAAGGTTCACTGTGCTTCTCATGTTTGCTTTCAGATTGTGCCCACGTTTTGTTGCCAGGTGCCGGTGCTGATCAGCACCAGCCGGCCACGACCTTCTTAGAGAGAGTGTTCTGCCAGGAACAGCCCTTCCAAGGGCACTGGCAGGTCTTCGTGAGAGACCGGTGATTTCAGCAAGTGTAGCAACTTCTCAGCTACAAGCGATTCCAGCTCTTGTGATTCAGCTCCTTGTGAAATCACACCAGACTAACTCAGACGCAAAGAGAGACAAGAGCCTCATAAGGCGGTTCCACGGAGTAGCTTTTATTGTCCAACCACCCCGACAAAGGGAAGGCCTGGAACAAGAGCTTGCATGAAAGGGAGACCAGGAACAAAGCATCCCTCCTTTGGGGCTAAAAAGCAGTGGTATATATGGGAAAGGCAGGGGGTGGGCTGGAAACAATTAGCCAATGGGGTGCAGACAATTACCATGAAGAAGCAAAGCATGCTGGGTTCTCACCATGACCCTGAGGTGGGTTGCTCAATTCTGACTCCTCCAGGGGAGTGCAAAAGGCTCTTGCCTTGAGGGCCCACAGTCCTCCACAGCGTTTAACAATTGCGTAGTGAAGAACATTTACAACAGATTACACTTCTCATTCACTGACTATATCAGAAACCAGATTCTGTCCCAAGATCACCACACCAGGACCACATTTCTCTTGAAGAAACTTCATCCTCAACTAGTTGATATCCAGAATTACTTCATTTGGGGGATTTAAATAACAGAGAAAAGAATGGTATTGATTTTTGGGAGGCAAGTTTTGGTGCTTTAGATTATGAGAACCCATTTTGTTAAAAGAAATCACTCATCACTGCTGTAACCTTTATAGGATTATTTCCGTCACTGATAGGTTACACTTAACAATTTTGGATTCCTTAGGGCCTGGAATAGGAAGATTACACAAAGGATACAAAAGTATGTATCCAGGCTGTGCCCCACCAAGGCAAAACTAAGAATGTAAAATTGATGGAATGGGATAGTCAAAAGAAAAAAGCAACAACCCCCCCCCCTCCACAACAACATTTCTCCCAACCCTAAAATATTGACAGTTAGTTAGCATGAACAACTGCAAAAAAATTTCTTCTGAAGTCTGATCAAACTTAAAAAGTGAACTTTCGACAGGATATGCTAAAACAGCAAAGGTAAGCAAACTGGATGAAAAAAATCAAAATAGATTATGTATGTAAAGAATGAAGATGGAAGAAGTGGCATTTGGCACACTGAAACCTTAAAGCTTGCCATGAGTACAGTGATTTTTAAGTACAGAAGTGATTAAAAATCTACATGGATCTGAAAAATAAGATATGGTTTATGCAAAAAAGTGAGATGTTAGAAGGTTTTACATTTGAGAATAAAATTACTACACACATCTCCATCCGATGATTTAGGGAATGAATTTTCCCATACAGGGCTTTCTTTTTTAATTCAGAACAGAATGCTTTTAAAGAAATTGTCAGTTTCTTCTGATAAAGTAACTATTATATTGAATAAGTATTTCACGTTGTTCTTTTTCTTTTGTTAAAACCCTTTTTTAGATAGTTTCTTTTTCTAGAAACTGTCAATTTTTTTACATACTTGCCCTGTACATTTGTATACAGACATAATTATGCATTGAAATGACAATTTTTTTTGAATTTGACATTTTTTTTAATTTTATGCAATCAATTATTTAATGTAGTGGTAGTGCAGACTTGTAGTTTTCTTGCCTTTGTTCTACAATACATACACACACACACGGGTCTTTCTACAATTTTTGACTACTAACTAACTAAGAACTTTTCTAGTCATTTAACTGTTAAGAATACATTTTTGCTGTTGACTAGGCTTATATAATTTTTTCTCAGATTATTCTTTATTCCAAAAATTTCTAAAACATAAATAAACAGAATAATGGCTTGCCTGACATGATTTATAGAGCATAATATTGTTGACCAATAACGGGCCACTTGTTTAGAAACCGTCGTAATTTTCTCTAGATTAGAGAGAATATAATAATAATTCAACTTCTTGCAAAAGATACAGAATCTCTTTCCGACCATCTTCTCAGGATTACAGTTACTGAAGTTATAGACTTCTGGATGTTCAGATCCAGTAAATCATATGTGATATGCTACTTCAAGTCATAAATTACCTAGTCACATAACAATACTTATTTTTTAGTATAAGGTGGTGGTGTATGACGTATGGCCTGCTGCCAAGCCATGCTCACTACTAGGAGCAGTAACACCTGTTACACACTGGAAGATTTTTGCCTTTAGATCTAAGGCAGATAGCACGAGGGATCTCTAAAAGATCCCAGGTGATCCATCCTTGTCAAAGGCTCTTGTACCCACAGTGGCCTATCTTCTATTTGACAGACAACATACAAGGTAGGCAGCATACATGGAAGGTCAAGTGCAAGGTCCTACAAGTGAGTTACGGCAATGCCAAGCACACATACAGGCTGGAGGTAGAAAGTACTGAGAACAACCCGAAGGATAAGACTTTAGGGTGTTGGTTGACAAGAAGCTCAACATGACCTAGCAATGTGCACTTGCAGCCCAGAAAGCCAACCATGCCCTGGGCTGCATCAAAGGTAGCATGATCAGCAGGTTGAGGGAGGGCATTTGGCTGCTCTACTCGGCTCTTGCACTCTTGCAGTACTGTGTCTATAAGGCCCACAAAGATGATAAAAGGCCTGGAGCACCTTATCAAGCACTTTATCAAGAAAGGCTGCAAGACTTGGGGCTGTCAGCCCAGAGGAGAGAAGGCTCCACAGAGAATTTATAGGAGCCTGCTAGTGCCCAAAGGGAGCTACAAGAGAACTGGAGAGAGACTTTTGACAAGGGCATGTTGTGATGGAACAAGGGGTATTGCCTTTAAATTGAGAGTAGGTTTGGATTAGATATTAGGACAAAATTTTTTGCTGTGGGGCACTAGAGCAGGCTGCCCACAGAAGCTGTGGATGCCATGACACTGGAAGTGTTTGAGGCCAGGCTGGATGGGGCTTTGAACAATCTGTTCTAGCGAAAAGTACCTCTGCCCATGGCAGGAGCATTGGAACTGGATAATCTTTAAGCTCCCTTCCAACGCAAACCATTCTGTAATTCTGTGATTCTATGCTTTCAACCCAGCCTACTTTATGACTTTATGATTCTATGAAACAATTCAGGACTGGTTTGCCACCTGCCTCTTCATATGATTTTACAAACATTCTCTTTGTTCATGAGAAGAATGAGAATTGTCAGCACAAGCATTGTGCTATACCTTTTAGGAACATCATACTGAATGGATAGCTTTCCCATTCAAATCATGAATGGGAAAGGAAATTCTCTGAGGGATCTCTGCACAGCTTAATTCATATTTTTCATGTTAGATGAACAACATGAGAGAACCACCAAGTGTTGAGCATAAGGCTACCCTCATTATTTGCAAATTGTCACTCTGTCTGTCACCTTTCCACTTCTACTGCATTTGGGACTAGAAAGGTGTCTCCTGTAAGACTTAAGAAATATCCAGCTTGTGTAAAATTCTAGCTCATGGTATCCTAGATGGTTGGTACTTTACTGGTAGTTAAGGGGTTTCCTTGCACCAGAGTTCTCAAACAGCGTTACTGTCTTGATGAGTAATCATTCTTCAATAAGGGGCAAATACCTCTTTCTGATGCATTGCTGTGGTGGATTTAATTTTGGCTCTCTGAGACTCCAACTCAGCCAAACTCTTCCCTTACCTCCTCAACAGGACAAGGGAGAGAAGAAGATGGAAAAGCTCATTGGTTGACAGGTCACTCACCAAATACCATCACAGGAGAAACAGACTCAGCTTGGAGAAGATTAATTTTATTTATTTTCAATTAATAATAAAGTAGGATGGTAAGAAGCAAAGAAAAAAACAGTAGGTTTTTTTGGTGGAACTGGAAACTTTTGCCTCCATTCCACCTTCTTTCCAGGCCTATCTTCACTCCTGACTTTTCTACCTCTTCCTCTCCAAGGCCATTTCTGCATGGGCTCTCCAAAGACTTATCTTCCTTCAGGTCATATCCACCTTCTGTGGTACAGGATCCTCAATGGACTGCTTGAGAACAACCTGCTTTATCATGGTTTTCTCCATGCAATGCAGGGGAATCTCTGTCCCAGCCCTTGGAGCACCTCCTTCCCCTCCTTCTTCTCTGGCCTTGGTGTTTGCAAGGCTGTTTTGCTCACATTTGAGCTCCTAATAAATCTCAATAAACTCACAATAAATCACTCCTCTGATTTATTGCATGACTTTTTTTACCCTTTCTTAAGCAGGTTTTTCTGGAAGTACCACCAGCTGGGCTGAGAGACTCAGCTGTGTTCCACAGTGGATCCACTGGAGCTGGCTGGAACCACTCATATCTGGCATGGGGCAGCCCTCAGACTCTCCTTTTAGAGGCTATCCCTGCAGCCTCCTCCTCCACCTTGCCACATATACTGAATGCATTTGCAAATCCACAGTATGTAGCACCAGATATCACATTGCAGTTTAATGTCTCATAAGTCAACCAGTTAATACTTTGATCCTCAGTCGTTAGGACTAACTAAATCATTAGGACCACAATTCATAATCTGCATTCATGCATCTTCTACATTTTATGAAGCATCATTTTTTTGGTCCAGTTTCTTCAATTATTGAATTAGCAGCATAAATTTGAAAAATATCTGTGGATAACTTACAGGTGAAAGTCCCTCATTTTAGGCTGGAGACCCATAATTAAGGTACTTCTTTGTTACAACAGTTTGCCTGCTGCAGCCTCTGCAATGTTTCCAGAAGCAGATGGGAGTAGGATGATAGTGTGACTTCAAACTGTTCCAGTGGCAGCAACATCAGCTAGAGTTTTCTTAGATGCCTATGAGAGCTGAGAGTGCTGGATCATGAGAAGTGCTCTGGCAATGTTCTTTACACAAGACTTGGTATCTGCTTCTGTAGCTTGCTGCAGTTTCCATAAGAAAAGCATAAAGGATGTCATTCTACTCCTCTTAGCTTTTTCTGTGCTCACCCAATGCAGAACAGTCCTTGATTAAATGCAGGGTAACTGTTAGGAGGATTCCCTGCTATGAGGTAAGCCCAGAGTCTTTAATTATCTGTTTTCTATAATGCTGCATGAAACAAATGGAATGTGTGTTGCACAAACGATGCTTAGACAGCCATACACACTCAAAGCTTTATTCAAATGCATCATTGCTGGTAAGACACATAAATTCTAACTGTGAAAGTAGCTTTCGGGGAAAACAAAAAATAATATAAAAAACAACACAAGAACAAAGTGTGAGGGGTAAGCTTCCCAATGACAAGTCAAGAAAAACACTGGTGTAATTAATCTCTTCCCTGTGTATCCCCTCCAGCATAGCAGGTGGTAAAGCTGAAGGTGATGAGAATGTTGACTTTTACCACAGATTTCCCTACTCCTGTACAATTTTCAGCATGATCCTCTCAACTGGATTGTTAGTGCCTATGATAATGTTAGTGTGGATTACAGTGTCCTTCATCAGTCATGAGCACTATGTGCTGATAGACTGTTAAATTCTCTTGTGGGAGCGGGCTCGGTGGTGGCGTCCAGCAAGGTGTCCACCTGGTCCTTCCAGAGGTCACTTCCACCTACACCAACAAGGGCTCTGGAATGGATCAGTGAGCCAGAGGCAGACTGGCAGTCTGTGGAGGATGCTGTAGCCTGACTGGTCCCTGCCTCGCAGACACTGCCTCCGCCCAGTCTCCTCCCCTAATTCTGTCCATCTTAAGTTAAGTCTCTGCCCTGTTAGAGCATGCCCAGTTTGTTCCCCTGGAAAGTTCTACATGTTAAAGAAGTTATCTGTTCATCATGTTGGCTCCCCCCAAGTTGACGCCCCCTGTTAATCCCCATTTGATGTTGTACCCTGATTCCCCCCTTTTACCTCCTCTCTATTGGCTCATACTGTAAACCCCTCCCCAGTTTGCTGTCCCTTAAAAACCCCTGCACAGTCCATTTGGTCAGAGATTTCTCCTGCCTTTTCCCGGTGCTGGAGTGAATTCTGTCATTGGGAAACGGAAATCTCTCCCTCCTGCCTTTTCCTTTGCCTCCGGGGCTGCCTAGCCATCTCACTGCCTAGCACCTGCAGCATCGAGAGTCCGGACAACGGGTCCCTGGGAGGCTGACCAGTCAGCTTCACCCCGCTGCCGGCAGCACTCGCCACGCAGGTGACAGGTTGCTAACTGCCGGTGGGCATTGCCGGCTGCTGGTGTCCGGGCTCCCCCTCGCCGGGCCGCTCCGGGCAGGGTCGGGTCTCGCCTGAAAGGCGACTGACCCGCGAGCCGCGGCGAGATTCTCTTGCATATGTATTTTTATAATATGCTTACTGCATATTTAAATTACTACTATGTCATTGCTCATTAAGTTTTGAGTTTCTCTAATATTAACTAAACTCCATAAAGCAGGGTGTACAAAAAGCGAAGCAACAAATGGGTGAGTTTCACATCAGAGACATCTACTTTGCAGAAGAAGCCAACAGCAAGGAAATTGGGGTTTGCAAGTACAAGAAAAACAGCACAAGAACAACATAGGAGAAAAATCG
>VXBT01004130.1:0-15547 GCA_013400235.1 Oriolus oriolus | reverse complement strand
GAGGAGAAAAATCGCATAGGAGTTCTGTAGAACAGTCACAACAGCTTGGTTAAAAAAGTTACAGAGATGCAGAAGAAAGGCAGGCTGAAGATTTGCAAATGGAAAGGCCGTCACTTCTGCACAAGTTAAAGTACTTAATGATATATGTAGCTTTGAGAAAGTATGTATGGGCCTGGGTGTGGATGCCAGCAGGTAAGTCTAGGTCTGAGAAAAGCCATTAGCAAGATAAGCTCGTGGCAAAAGCCTGTGGGTGGGAAATACCAACCAGCCAGTACAGAAAAACTAAATACTTAAAGGTGAGCAATGAGAGTCTGAGCAGTGAATTAAGAGAATAATGGGTAGGAGCAGATTAAAATGGTATGAGAAAATTCCCTGACATTTTAATGGTAGGAAACCTGAAAAAAAGTCCAACCTTTACATGTGATAGGACAGTACAGTTTGCTCAAACTGTTTTCATAAGCATGAAGATGTCTTCTTTCAGGTAACTACCTTGTATATGTGTGCCAATAGTTGCAGATTACATTATTGTTCCTCAAAAAATCTTATATTGATCCCTTTAACTTCTCCTCATTGTAAGAACAGATGTTTCTTATGATCTCTCTGTACATTAAAAAAACTACTCTAATAATCCTTCTGGACTGTTTTCTGAATCTTTACATTGGTTTAGTCTTTCTAATTTGTACAGACAAAAATGTCCTTATTCCATATATTTAGGCCAGATCTTGTAGTCTATATGTGTAAATGAACCTTGCCAAGTGAGTACCACAGTGGCAGCCCATAGTATATTGAACTGTAATTTAGGCCACTTAAAAGTTTCTCATTGCACAGCCACTGTTAAAGCACCATGTTGTTACAGGAAATTTATTATGCAAGCAGGTTCTGCTGAGATAAAATATTTTTTATTTCCTCAGGAAGTATACCTTTATAAATCCCTTTCCTGTGGAGATTTCCAATGATCCAGCAATGTGGTGCATGAAAATGCTCTGTTCTGCCTGCCTGAACCCCTACTGATTATCGAGACTCCATTTTGGAGGACAGAATTTTGCATGTTTCTTTTTTGAAGACGAAGGGCTCTCAAAAATACAATGCACACACAGTGCAGATAAAAACTGAGGGGATTTTTATGGCATAGCATGGCAGGAAAGACATCAGGCAGCTCAGTAAAATACTCAGCTGGCCTGTGGTATTAGCTCATTTCTCACAAGAATGAAAACATTTTTATTATTCTTGATAGTTTCTCCACTTTCACCTTCATCACACCCAAGCAAGTATGTGAGTAAGCACACAGAAACTGTAGAAGATAAAAAACTTCTCCCAATGTATGGTGAAGCTCAAAAACTATTTGTTCACATAACAAGCTACAGTATTAAAGATGGAAGCAAGAAAGGGAAAAACTGATCATATGTGATGGTTCTCTGATACCACACCAGATTTCTGCAGGGTAGGAAAGCTGGTCCAAGGAGATTAGTCCCTTAGAGGTGACTTAGAAATGGCTTCTGAGCATCCACAGAGGATCTCAGCTAAGAGTAGACTCCTCTTGTGAGGGGAAAGAAGCAAAAAGAGGACATAAAGTCCCATTTCAGCCGTGATTTTGTGCTATTGTGGAGCCAAAAGTAACTTCCTGAGGTTTGAGACATCATTAATTCCTCTCATTCCTGAATGCTGCAAAATATTTTGTCCTTTGTCTCACTGATCTTCTCTTTAAATTTTCCCCAAATAGCTTGAAATGTTTGATATTTAACCTGAGTATCTAAATCAATCTCAGTTCTTGCTAAAGTACATGTAGGTTTATACATTAACTTCGTTTTGGTTTATTTTCACATGAAATATCTTCAGTTAACTTGATAACTTCAAATATTTCTTCAGAAAAGAAATAGTTCAAATTAAAGCTTGATCATGCTTGCAAGTGATCAAATAATAAAGGGAAAAAAGTTGTGGGGAGAAAATACAAAAAATAACATCCTTTTTAAAGTCTCCCAACATACATATAGCAGGCCACATACCACAGCCTAAGGACGAGATGCACATTTTTCTAGTTAGGAACTATAGAGAATAAAGCAAATAACCTAACTCCTATTTCAATACAAATCTGGAAAATAAAAAGGCATTGTTTCTGCAGAACCTGTGAAAATAAAATATTCACATAACAAAGTTAAGTCAATATAAATAAGAGCCTGCAAATTTAGATAAAAACAAAAAAAGAAAGACATGAACTGCAAGAAAATGTGGTCTGAAGTTATGCAAAAGCATGTTAGTATTATTCACTTACAGTATCATATTTATATGCAAAGGGGCTAAGAATATATTCCCGTATCCATAGCTCCACAGGATGTTTCCAGAGAGGTTCAGTAACACCATTGCTTTCAGACTGCTATTGTTGAGAACAATCATGTATAGGAAAAGGATTATTTTATAGATTCTGGCCAGATTTTCCTCTAAGATTTACATATGCAAGAGGAGATTCTGCTCATCAAGCAAAGAAAATATCAAATTCAGCATACATTTTGTCCATATCAGCTGATCAGTGAGCATCACCACAGGGTTAGTCACAGGATAGCAAACATGAAGAAGGATTATTTTCATTTTAAGAATTTCTTTGAGGGATTGATCAGATTCAGTTGTGTGTGCTGGGATCTGCCTGTGGGTGAATAGTGTTTCGTAAATTCGATAATGCAAGACAGAGACTTCCATTCCTACCAGGTCAATGGCTCTGACCTTGCTTTGGCTGGTGATGACTGAAAATGTTTTGATAAGGATGCTGCACAGTAACTTATGCAAAACAAGCTGATACTGTCTCTCCTGCTCCTTGAAGACAGAAATCTGTGTTAAAGCAAAGCTACATTCACAATGTGTCTTGGCGGACATCCATGTTATTGGTGTCAGCAGCAAAACAGAAGCCTGCGTGGACAAGGAAACACAAGTATCTCAGAACTATCTTTGGGTTCTTGTTGGTGCACACTGGTGAGGGAGGCGTGTACTAATCCCTTGGGAGATTAATAGGTCTCATTGCCAGAGCAGTAGCTAGTCCAAAACATTAATGCTCTTTTACTAAAGGGTAAAAAGGGAAAATAACACTAATTTGGAAGCATATTTTCATGTACTACATTTTTAATTCTAGGTAGGTATTAAATCTATGTACGAACATGGAACCTGGAAGAAGATTTGAGAAACCTTAGGGAGTTTTCACCACAGAAGCCATCAATAAGCAATTGCACTTTAGTACAGAGGAGGTCATAGTAATATCTGTGCCAGATGATGATTATTTAAAGACAATTTGAGGTGCTGAAATTTAATACTAAATGGCCCCTGGCATATAAAAGGATCTTTTTCACAAGCTCCTAGGGACTGGAAAAAAGTATATATGTACCAATAATTTCCAGTAACATATACAAATCATTTTCAATAGCAACAATATTTGATAAACTGTCAATATGTGTTTTGGCCTGCCAGTGCCTAAATGGGGCTGTGGAAGAATTGAACTGAGACTTTTGATAAGGGCATGTAGTGATAGGACAAAGGGGAATGCCTTCAAATTGAAATACAGTAGGTTTGGATTAGATATTAGGAAGAAATTCTTCATCGTGAGGCACTTAAACAGAGTGCCCACAAAAGCTGTGAATTTCCCATCCCTGGAAGTGTTCAAGACCAGGCTGGATGGCACTTTGAACAACCAGTTCCAGTGAAAAGTGTTCCTGCCCATGGCATGGGGGTTGGAACTGGGTGATCTCTAAGGTCCCTTTTGACCCAAACTATTCTATCATTGTATAGTAATTAAGAAGAGATAATTACTGGTGTCTCCATAACTGAAAAAAAACCCCAAAAAACCCCAAACTGTTAAATGGACTTTAGGTAATTAGAAAGGTGACACATAAAAACCTGTTTATTAAAGTGAAATATAATTCTACAGAAAACTCCCCACTCCATGGACTTGACACTCATGCAAGGACTTACTTTTCAACAAATAGAGATCTGAGAAGCACAGCAATGCTGAGAGAAATATAAGTAGTAATAATAGTGTGTTTCTCATTTTCAGCATACAGAAGTTTCTTAATGTCAATCCTTTAATCAGAAATTCCATGCCATTTTTGTAATATTGCACTAGAAAGTCTCTGTTTCAGACTGCATTTAGGATGGGAATGATGTCTCGCCTCTTAGACCTAGTTATCCAACATAAACATACAGAAAAGAATGCTGCTTTTTTCGGATCTCAAAGAAGTCTTTATACTGCATTTCTGGCTGTCATTGGCCTTATTTGATCTCTCTTAAAAGACCTCACCTTTTAGATGAACAAGTTTCTAAGTCACATGCATTATCAATTTTCCTGTTTTTTGAAAGATCATTATGTTCTTTTTAATATGAGGACCTAAAACAAGAAATGCTTTAAGAGCAGTTTTTTCAAGTTTAAGTGCCTCGATACATGGACTAATGGTCACATAAAAAAATCCAGATTCTTCTTAATCCATTCTCATCTTGGTACTGAAGCCATCTGAAACTGGGGAGAGGTTTTGTTTGTGTGCTACTTACAAAGGCTCCACAAAACATTTAAAAAAAATAGAAAACAGAACATAAACCTAACTGAAGTATCTTTCCCCATTTTCTTCTCCTAACCACATCCTTGTTTGTGGTATTTATAATTTATTTTACAAAGTGATCTCATCTTAAGAGAAAATTCAAATCTTGAACCAGAAGCCTCCTTCACTCCTACTTTTACTTCAGGGAAAAAACGAAGCTATTGTTCTTTTCCATTTTATAAATATCAAGCATTTTAAGATTCACCTAACTCACTAAAGACTTTAAAAAGCAATTTTCTTCAGGGACATTTTTCTCCATTAAGTGATTCACCTAGCAATACAATCTGGTTTTCTAGGCAAAAGAAGTGTGGCTTGATTTTACATAAGGTATAAAACAACTGGTTTTCATACTTATCAAATACACATGGAAAACTGAACAGTATTCACACCAGTGAATAATATTTTTTGTTAATCTATAAAGATACATACAAACAAACAGGTACTAAAATTTAAACAATAAGTTTTTAAATTTTTTTTTGGAAATGGAGTCATAGGTGGTAGGCAATTCTCCATATTATATCAAATTCATTAGTCATGCTCTTAATTTTTTAAGGTTTTCTGTCAGTTTTTTTGCTGTTTTCTTAATGTTATTGTTCTGAGAGAGGAGAAATTCAAAATAAAAATAGACAAGAGGAAAGTCACAATTCACTCAATGTGTCAGTATATATATAATTCTTGCGGACATATTTATTGGTGCTTTTTTTATCCTGCTTCTGTATATATCTACTGTTATTTTTTCTTTTAAAACTCTTCATATATATATTTTTTATTATTATACTACAAATGATTAGTCAACAGAATTCTCTTAGAAGATCCATATTTACATTAATATCCATGTAGCAAACTTAACTGAGCAACAGAAGAGTGGTTATTTTGTTATTGCTGTCTTTGCTGCATCATGAAGGCAGCAATTTAGCATTAAACTATAAATAGAAAAAATACAGTGGATGAAACTGGCTTGTCTTGTGTTTTTAATATTCCCTTCAGGGTAAAGTATGACATAACCTAATTACAGTGGTAGAGATTTCACTGCAGGGAAAACCGTTATTATTGCATTTGACAATCAAGTAATTATCTTCTCTACTGGATGTTTTACTGGATACTACTAATTAAGTCATCCACAAGAATTTATTTAAAATTTAGGAAATGGTACTATTCCCATAAAAAGTTGGCCTTCAAGAATGCCAATAATTTTAAAAAAACCCATTCTTTTTGGTGGATATTTTAAATGCTGCCTGTCAGAGTGCTTACTTAAGCAAAAAGCATGTATTCTTTCCGACTACATCACTGGTCCTTATTACAGAGCATGAACTTAACCTGCAGTTGCTTCGTTCTCCTTGGGGCTGTAGGGCTTCTGCTGAGTGCTGCGAGCAAGTACTTAAAAACAGTAATAAAAGTGATGACGGAGCAGAGTAAGAGAGAGCAGATGATAACTGGCAGCGTTAGTGGGGAGACAACAGGACTCAAAATTCCATTTAATTGTCCAGATGTTCCAGGAGAGGGGAAGGCAAGAAGCACAGTATCTCACCTTATGAAAGGATCTGCAAGCAGCCCTAATCTGCATCTCTACTTATGGGTGAATCTGCAAGCAACCCTACCCTAACCCTAATTTTGTACTTAAAATTGGGTAATTACATACTCCATCCTCATCCTCAGCTCTTTTCTTATTTCCTCTTCAGTTTTCCCTTATCTGTATAAAAGATTTGCTCATTTTTTCCTCATTATATAATCTCAAGAAAAGCCAACCATCTGATTGTATGACAAAGCATAGTAGGTCAAATCTCTTAGTCTGTTTCAGAAATCAGGAACTTCCCACTCATTAATTTAAGTTTATTTGGGCTGTGTATTGTGAGTTAATAATCAAAAACAATGGACTATAATTTTCTTTTAAATTCTCAATGCTGTCCTCAGCTTGTTCCCAAGAATGGATTTACCTTTCTGAGAATACATTTTGAAAGACTTCCTCAAGTTAAACATTAACAGTAGAATTTGCCTTTTATTTTCCCGTACTGGTATCCTGAAAACCTACTGTTACAAAATTAGGAAAAAACTTTATAAAAACATCAGCTGTATCTTATCAAAATGTATCTCATATATAAACATATTTCAACATACATTTCTTAATTTTTTTTTTCTGAAATATATTTTCTTGTCTTTAAAATGTCTTCTCTGTCATCACATTACTAGAAATAAAAATCATCACATTCTTCATTGTATAGTCTGAAAGAAAACATTAAATTATTTAAGAAAAATCTTTGAAATATTTGAAAATAAAGGTGCCTAAAACATTTTTGCACCTATTTTCTCCTTTTCAGAAACCTAAAGAAAGGAAACATGTTTCCATGAAAGTACACACTGGAAAGGGCTCTGTTAAAATCCTGAGATTTTAACACAGAAGTTATACAAAAGTTATTTTTCACTTATATGTGCTACGTAAGCACATGGCACAAAAATGCATTTTATTGTACAAATATAAAACACTTCAAGCAATACGAAAAAATGTAATCACATATACATAATTTATGCATTTCCCTAATGTAGCAAAACTGACATTGCAGCTCCTAGTAAGTTATCTAATCTTAGGTGTATTTAAAATTGTCGGTACTTACCTTTCCTCTTTTTTTTTCCTTTCTGATATGTTTAAATCTAGTCAACACAAAGTATACTTGCATTGAATTTGTAGTATTGAGTGTACCATTCCTTTGGCAGTTAGATTATAATTGTCTTGCTACTTCAGTGTAAATGTAAGTTAAGGGTCTTCTTTATTTCTGGTAAGTGTTGGGACTTAAAGATGAAAATGTGCCATTCTGACTTGCTGGTTCTACTTGGAAGGGGCGTGGAACCATCACTGACAAAAAAGAAGAAAATGTTCAATCACCTCCATTAAACTCTGATGAATCAGGAGATTTGTGTTTACAAGTTTCAAGTACTTTTTGTTCAGCAACTACATAAGACTTCAAAGGGAGGATAATACTGGACCCTATTTAAAAAATAAATAATAAAGCATCGGAGAATGTCAGTCTCAAACACCAAAAAAATTTTCCAAAGACAAAATAGAATCTTTTTCAATCTCACACTGTCAAGAAAAATCTAAATATACTGTGTATAAGAGTGAAAAGAAATTTATTACAACTCAAATTCTTTTTCCTAAAACAATCAACTTCTACCTTCCTCAACTTCTTAAAAGATAGATTTCTGTACACAGGAGAGAATCTAGGAAGGTACTAGAAAGAAAACATCCACTCAAAGGTCCTCTCTCACTAGCAGGGTGCGAAGGGGAAAGGGAGAGGCTTATTTGGAGTTTAATTCCCAGCTGGTTTCAAACCACCACAATAAAAAAGCAAAACACAAATCTCTGTGCTTCTGCATTCTGTATTTCCTAATTCAGTACTGAGTTTCACTGCAGTTCCCATAGTATCACTTTAAGTAAGGTCTGTCTGATTTCTCTTCAAAACAACAAATACTGCTGTATGCAGAGTAGTTTAGTAACTAGTTGGATCTCATTTTCATTCGCCTATTAACAGGTTTGTGGATACAGAAATGACAGCAATTAACTTCAGAATACAAATCCTCTACTACAGACCTGGTAGATCAAGTTCTTATTCTCCAGGTTAGCAGACCCTTAAAAAAACCACTTAAATTTGTAGTAAAATTAATGTTGTTTTAACCCTTGCATTGAGATCCAAAATGTTCTTTCGTTTCTGTTAGAAGTTCAACTAGCACCAGATAATAGCTACAATGTGTTTGTGTTGGAATGATTAGAGGTGACTTCAACATGGGTATCAGGCTAAATAGTCCTTAATGCCTTAAAGAAATACTGTTCATGTGGTACGTGTCACTATCATTCAGCGGGATAACTTGGTATAGCAGTGGTAACTATCCCAAGTGCAACACATCCAAGTCCGTAACTCACTGTGTACACATTCCTCTGAGGTAGCTGCCATTTCAGACAGTGCTTGAGACTGAACCTTCAGTTCAAGAGCTGGAAGCAGAAGACTCCTGCTGAGCTGGAACAGGTAGTTGAGAACAGTAAAAAAAAAATAAAATTTGCCCATTAGTAAAGTACTTTAGGGATAAGACGTAGTTTACAAACCACATCTCCTGTAATTACATGTTCAGAAAAAAGTGAAAATTTGGGATGGTGATAGGGGAACAGAAACAAAAAATAACAAGTTGTTCTAACCCTTTCTCTACCAGGATACTGTTGGGCAGTATTGACAGTACTACCATGTTTTTATGTCTAGCTCTCTCTTGAAATTTATAGCAGTTAAAGTGTTTTTTGATCCAATCAAATTTGACTAATATGAGCTACAACATCTGGAAGTCACATGAGTTTAAATAATATAACAAAAGAATGTAAAATTCAGCGAAATTCTCTATTTACTTATCTATTTATCTTCTAGTATATAAAATACACAATAATGAATTTAGTGGCAACTATGCTCAGGCAAACACACCTTTAAGGTGAGGCATAATAGTTGCTTTTGCTTCCAACACATTTACTTATGGCTCATGTGATATTTTTGTATTGAAACCTGTTATACTAAATATGTATGATAAAGCACTCTACCAAATATAAGATGTGTATTACATGTCAAAACTATGCTAGAACTGTTCTGCTTTATTTTGCAGCAGTAGGAAGTTTTTAGATAAAAAAAGATTGTTTCCTACTACTTCAGTTGCATAAATTCACATGGTCAAAGTTACTCTTTCTTAATAATATGCCATTTACACACATTTTCTGTGGTTTCTGAAGTTTATTCTCTAAATGTGGAACATGGATAAGTGACGGGTAAGTGTCCAAGTCATTTCATTTCAACCACTGAATGGCTTTGAAATACAAAACAAAAGGCACTGTCTACTTTTATCTGTATTTCTACGTTCCGAAAAATGAAGTAAAAGTCTTGTTTAAGGTATCTCTTAACTTTCAAACTTCACAAGATCACAAATTGCTACTGATGCCATCAGCATACATGGAGTAGCAAGTACAACAGAAATATGTAGTGGTTTATTTGTGAATACAGTGGCTTTTAGCGGGGGGTTGCTTTTTTTTAATTTTTAGAAGGATTACGATTATCAGCAAATACTTCTAAAAGTGATACTGAAACATAAAAAAAAGAATTGGTAAGAATTCAAAGTGATATTTTTGCTGCCCTCTCAGGTTTTTCAAACTTTTCCTTCTTTCAGTTGCTAGCAACCCTTGCATGCAAGTCCTAATTAGATTTTAGGTACTCATCATTCCTTCATTTTTCATAACAAGAGTCTGATGAAACTAGAGAAAAAGTCCTCAAAAAATCTAGATAAATGACTGCCATATTACCTAGGGGACTTCTTTTGCCTATTCTCATTGAGCTTTTTGCTTCATTGTTTTGTTGGTACTGATGAACATGAATAGCATGGAATCTTTTCAATGATCTGACATGAAAAGAAAAATGTATAAAATATATATGTGATATATACTTCTAAGATGACAAATGTTGTAAAAAATATCTTGTAAGCAAACAGGTCTCCTTAGCTAAAATGAATGATAATTATGCTGCACTTTGTTTAAGGAAAACATGATCACAAATCATTCATTGACACTGTGTAGGAGCAATTTTAGAGCAAACAAGAAGCTTTGCCTTCCCAAAAATACTGAAAATACAGAGTAAAATACACTGCCAAAGAGTCATGCAAAAGCTAAAAGTGCTTTGACCAAAAAAATTAACAATATAGTCACATTCATCCGGTTGCGTTACATGAGCATAGAAAGTCCTTAAATTGTTAGTTGCTGCAACCTATACCATGGAAAGATTAGCACTTTCCTTTAATATCTGCTGTCTGATTGCCATCAGTGACAATATACCAGGGTGCTCAGCATTACAGTGCTAGTTTTCTTTCCTTAACCTGCTGTTGTTGAGCAGCAAGTTCCGGCTGCTCCCCATGGGGAGGAAGCCAGGAGCTGAAGGTGAGTGCAAGGCTGCCCTCCTCTGACATGGATCCAAAGCACTGAGGCAGCAAGTCAGGCTCAGGGTCAGAGAATGTCGCCAGGGAGGACCTTGATTCGGTGACAGCCTGGTAAAGCTACTGGGGCAAAGTAGGTTTGAGACAGGAGAGAAAGCCATGCCCATGGATCTAGGTTGGGCTGGGATTGAGGTGATAGGAAAACAGGATGCCAAGTCAACCATTATTTTAATGACCTGAGAGTGTTGTCTACATATTTCATCAAGGAGGTGGCTTTTTTTTCTACAAGGGTACCAAGACATCTGAACACATTTGAGTTCAGGGGTTTTACTGAAATATTCTTTGTGGTGCATGCTAAAACTATCACTAATAATTAAAATCAATGCGTAATATGTAATTAGAAAACAACTGGCAAATATGACATTACAAAAAAAGAGATGAAGACGATAGAATTCATTGTCTTCATGAATATCAAGATAGAAAGACTTCTTACGCCCACCTTGAACAATATTTAGTGAAAGTTTGCATTTTAGGACACAAGCCTTCCTGAACTAAACATATTTTTATGTAAACTACATGCAAGTTATAATCCACTATTTTTCACCTTAATTTTTATGGGCATATGCACCAAGAAAGACCTTACATACTTACGGGGAGTACCTTACATTTTGTGTAAGTATAAATTAAGCTGTAATAGAAAGAGTAGAATTAAAATATTTCAAACTCCCCGAAGCCTTCTGTTTTTACCATACTCTGTGTTCATCTTTACCTGAACATCAAGCCATTATCAAGAAAGAGATACAAGTTTCAAACAATTATGCTTTTTCACTCCAAAGATGCAAATTCATTATTTTCTATGAAATCTAGCCAATAGTAACAATAAGTCACATAATATGACTAAATAGACTTAAGAAAACAATGAGATTTATATATCACAACCCCGTAACCAAAAAGATGATCTAGTGAGCTAGAAAAATCTCCCAACCAACCTTCACAGAAACCTGTCAGAGAAGCTTAGTAGAACTGTCTGTCCCAGGAAAATCTTGATTCTGAGTGACTTCTTCCAGACCAAGTGAAATGTGACTATGGTTAAATTCTTTTTACCTGTTTTACCACCTCTGCTTTAATGACCTATTATGCATATGATACTTACTGTTGTGCAAGAAAATATATTCAGGCATAAAAGATAATAACTAGTTACTTTCATTTTTAAATTAAGTAATTTAAATTAATTGTGTTGATTTATTTCAAGAAATACTAATAAGATCAATACCCCCATTCTTATTTCATGTGTATCAGATTTACACTGAATTTAATTTTTTTTTCTGGTAAAATAAATACAAAAATCGCCTTTTCCCCTACACTGAAATGCATTCAAAGTTCAAACATACTACCTTCATCAGTTAATTATGCTGGACACTGCCCGTATTGTTGTAACTTGAGCATCACTGTTCAGCAATTTACATGTTACATACTTGGTAACATGGTGGAGCCAAAATAAAACAGTGTTTAATCAGCCACAGTCCTTGTGCCTGATGAAGTAATCACTTCACAAGTATAGACCTGGTCTCAGAGTTGGGTTACACCACAAGTGATCATGTGAAGGTTTTTGTGTATTGCTTCACTGTTGCATGTAATCATTACCAAGTAGATTCTCTAGAATATAAATATCAAAACTCAGAGTTAAAGAAGATGTCCAGAGTGAGTTTTAGAATAATAATTTGCAAATAGCAGAATAAATAAGTGGAAGCTAAGATTCTCACTGACTTTAAGAATAAATAGATTTACATGGCTTGTATGCTGTATTACAGATAAGAAATGTGGTGACTGGAATACTAATTCCTGTACTGATTCTAGAACAAATTTAAAGGATGTGGTGTGCAAATAAAAATGGATTTGATGGAAAAAAGAAGTGCAAATGGAAAAACTAAGACATTACTCTTCAAGTTAGAACATGCTAGGCTTGGAAGAGTATATGACAAAATTGGACTCTGTTCCCCTAGAGATAAATGTCAAGAGTAAGCCAAGCTAATGAAAATATTATATTTCTTATGAACTGACTTAAATGCATTGTTTGGGATATTTGTTGTTTAGACACTTTCACAGACAAGTGCTGCATCTTGAAAGACAGGTTTACCACATGGATACAGGTTGGTATAGTCATCAGACAAATAAAGTCTCAAACAAGTGGTTAACTTTTTGGAAGTTTAAGAAGCAGGTAAGATGTTTTGGGTGTGCTTGCATGTTTTGTGTGTCAAACTTCAGAAAACATAAATACATTTAATAAAAATTGAGCATAAGAAGGTGACATTGCAGGGTCACAGTGCAGAGAGTATCAGTAAAACATTAGTTCTGAAAGAAACAAAAGACAAAAACGTTCTATAGTGAATGAAGTATATTTTACACCAGCTAGAATACTGCAACTGATACTGCTGAGCAGCAATGACACAATATCAAGCACTTTTCTAATCCTCAAACCACCCCATCAGCAAGGATGGTGGGGATGTACAAGAAGCTGGTATGTGACACAGACAGAACAGCTGACCCCAACTGACCACAGGGATATTCCATACCATATGACATCATCCTCAGCAATAAAACTGGGTGAAAAAGAAAGGAGAGGGGGGACATTTGGAACTATGGCATTTGTCTTTCCATGTAACCGTTACATGTGATGGTGCCCAGCATTCCTGGAGACAGCTGAAAACCTGCCTGTCCACAATATGTGTTGAAAGGATTCCTTGTGGTTTTTTTGCTCACACAGATTTTCCCTTACCCATTAAACTGTTTATCTTAACCCATGTTTTCTCACATTCACCCTTCTGATGTTCTTCTCTATCTCACTGTGGGGAAGTGATTGAACAGCTGTGTTGGGCTTAGCTGCTGGGTAGGGTTAAGACACAGATTTTGTCAAACACTTTTTCTTTCCTGTATATTCATCCAAATAACTTTTACTTTCCTTTTTCTTTCCTCTGCATATGTTTGGTTGTTTTTGTACTTTTTCACCTTACTTAAAAAAAAATAATAAAACCATAAAAAAATTATTCAATCCTTCCCTTTGAAAATACTATTTCTTACTCTAAGTTCAGGCAAAGAGGAACATGGTAAGCAGTGGTGTTGAGACCACACCAGTGAATTTCATTCTTCACTCAAATTATGTGCCTTCAAAGGAATTTAAACCCCAGAATTCCAGAAAAATACAGAAATGAGTTCTTAGATCCTTCACCTGCCTTTGCAGCGGCTTTGTATCACTGTTTCTTAATTCACCACTCCATCAAGCCTTTTGTTCAATAATGGTCATCTGTACTGGATAGATACTCCTTCTTCATATGTTACTTTTTAAAGGTGGGCATGGGTGAACTACTTAGGAGACTCCATATACTCTTTATTTTTGAGGATGAGTCAGGAGAAAGATAGTGGAAGTTACTTAGTTAGAAAGAAATGTCCAAATGTCAAACCTCTATTTCAACACTTAGGAAAGGTTTTCAAATCATCTTTGATTTACAAGGCTTTTTAAAAATTCTCAGTTTTCTCACGGTATGTCATTTTTGTAAGTTTGCCATTTTGTAGTAAGATCTGGCATAACTGCTCTCAAAAGCTGCAAAAATGATGATGCAGCTAGACTAAGACCACATATTTAATATTGATTCCATTGTTAAAAAAAATTACAGCATCACATAGACATGAAATTACAAATATTTTAAAATGAATTTTAACATAAACCACAAACGGATTCATGATCACGAGAAATGACAATTCTGTTGTCCATAGACCATTTTTTCCCCTAAAGTCGTCCAGGGCCACTTTGGCCTGGCATAGAGTAAGTATTTGAGATGTAGGAGTGCATTCTGTGTGAGGGAGATTCACCAGTATTGAGAGACTGACAAAGGAGGCATCACTGAGATGCAAGCATAAAACAAAGTATAAAAATCATATTAGCATGACAATTAACTGGACATATTGATGAGACTTTAAAGTTTCCGAATTCTCCTGGCCACAGAAAGATTATTTTTTCTATGTCTTTTACTTCCATTTCAATATGTTCCAAATTTTACTTCTATTTTCACATTCTATTATTTTTGTTAAGATTTTTGTTGGTTTTGCCTATTTGTGATAAAAGATATTTACTAAAAGTCAAGTACAATTTAAGTGCTGTTAGCTTGGATTTGTTTTTTTTAAAAAGGCCAGAGTTTTTTCTGCTCTGCTATAGTATTATGCCCATGCATGATCCACAATGACATTTTTCCATGAGCTTTTGCCACCAATACACCTGATCAGTTTACTCTTGGGATCCGTTGGATATTGTTTCAAAGCTTCCCAGGCATGTTAACTTTTATGTGTGTCTCTGTGTTAAAGACGTAATTTTGTGTGTTTTTCCTGCAAGATATATTGATAATTTTAATCTCTACCAAATTGGCTATTGAATTTGCTGTAACAATATTATTGTTTCTTTCTTTTAGTTCTTGCTTTTTTTATCCCCCATCTAGTTCAGCCAGAGGTCTCTTGGAAATTTCCTGAATAAAGGTCAAAAGCTTGGCTCTAACCAGTGTATCTTGTGACCTTTAAAAGGAAAATGTCTCCTGTCTATTGCTAGTTACAGTATTTGATGACACCAAGCTGAGAGGCGTATCTGGCGTGCCTGAGGGATGGGATACCACTCAGAGGGATCTGGACAAACTTGGGAAGTGGGCCCATGGGAATCTCATGATGTTTAATAAGATCAAGTGCAAGGTCCTGCATCTGGGTGGGGACAACCCCCAGTACCAACACAGGCTGGGGGATGAACAGATCAGAGCAGCCCTGCTGAGAAGGACTTGGGGGTGCTGGTGGGTGAGAGGCTGGACATGACCCAGCCATGGGCACTCACAGCCCAGAGAGCCAAATGTGCCCTGGGCTGCATCCAAAGCAGCGTGGGCAGCAGGGCCTGGGAGGGGATTCTGCCCCTCTGCTCTGCTCTGGTGAATGGTCCTGCTCCAGCTTTGTAATCCTCAGCACAGGAAAAACTGTTGAAGCGGGTCCAGAGGAGGGCCACA
>VXBT01004128.1:51080-109534 GCA_013400235.1 Oriolus oriolus | reverse complement strand
CATCCCCACACCATCCTGTCCCCATGCCCGTCCTGTCTCCACCCTGGTGACAGCCACCACCGGCCGTCCCTGCTGGTACTGGGCTGGCTCCGTCTGCTTTCGGGAATAAGGTTTTTTCTTAAATGAAATCACTTCCTCGGAGTAATTACATCAGCTAATTAGGGACCTAATTGGCTAATTAGAGCGAAGTGACAGTTTCTCCCCTGCACGGAGAAGGAACACGGTGTGACTGCAGAGCTCCCGGCTGCCGGTGCCCGTGGTGCAGGGGACAGGGGGTGACAGGGCCCGGGTCTGTCCTTCCTCAGCCCCATCTGCAGGGACTCGGGCTCCAGGAGCTGGCAGCACAGCAGGAGGGCTGCCCTGCCAGCACAGGGAATGGGGTTGTGGGTGTTGGATCGGTGCTGGAAGCCTTGTGGGAAGCAGGAGATCGGTGCCAACAACTTCCAAAGGCTTCCGGAGGCAGCGCCTGGAGCACGGCACAGGGCTGGGGGCTGGAGCCCAGGGAGTAATGGAATGGTTCGGGTTGGAAGGGACCTTAAAGCCCGTCCAGTGCCACCCCCTGCCATGGGCAGGGACAACTTGGTGCTCCAAGCCCCATCCAACCTGGTCTTGAACGCTTCCAGGGGTGGTGAATCCACAAAACCTCATCCTCCCTTTCCTCTGGGCTTGGCTCTGCTGCGGTGTCTCCTTGGGGGAAAGGTTTGGGAAGGATCAGAGGGAAAGGATGGATTTTACTTTCCCCATCTCTTTGTTTGCCTCAGACAAAGGGAGCTGTGAGCACTGCCCGGGTCTGTGGTTGGGTTTGGCTCCTCTCCGGGAAGCCCTTGGATGTGGTTTGTGCGTCGAGGGCCTGGGGTAGGAGCTGAGCCCTGGATGCTGTTCCCTGCTCTGGCACTGGTTTGGGGTGGCCTCGAGCAAATTTCTCCTCAACCCTGGGCTGCTTTTCCTCTCCTCTGCCAGCCTTGCCTTATAAGTGACCTCCTTGGAGCGAAACCACGTCTGTGTATCCGCAGCAGGCTCGGATCCTGCTGGGAGCCACGTAGGCTCCATCCCAAAATGACTTGGGCATCTAAATCCGGCCTTGCTATTCCTGTGAGCATCCAGATGGGAAATGCAAGTCCTCAGCCACGTGGGATCTCACCTTCCACGAGCTCAGCAGCTGGACTCTGCCTCCACATCGGGGTGCACGGACTGGGTGTCCCTCATCTGCCATCTCCAGATCCATGAGGGCCAGAGCAGCCTCTGGAGCAGCTTCCAGGAGAACTGAAGGTGGAAGGTCCCTTCTTACCAAACACAGGTTGCAACACAGCCCTGGAGCAGCTGGAGCCTGGATGTGCCATAGGATATCCTGAGCTGGGATGGACCCACAGGGATCATCAGTCCGGCCTGAGGTGCCCTCAGTCTCCTGCCTGGAGAGGTCCCACTTTGCAGTGGCTCCACACAGGACGGTGCCAGAGGTGTTCCCAAAGCCCATCCTCCATCCCTCTCACTTCCTACAGCCAGCCCCAGCTCTGTGTTGGTGCCAGGTCTCGCTGAGCCGAGGACAGGTGGCAGTGGGGTCACAGCTGGGCTCTGCTCCTTCCCATAGGCCCAAAGCCCCAACCAAAGGTGGCTGCAGTGGCTGAATTCCAGGTGAAAACTCCGCACAGTGGAATTCCTCACCATCTTCCCCCACAGTAAAAGCCCCTGGCTGAGCCGGCTGTCAAATGGGCCCCTGTGCAGATCCAGCCTGAGCTGGGACCTGCACCCAGCACCAAAATCAAAGGAGTTTGGGAGGGTTTGAAGCTGACTGTGAACATTTCACCAGGTTCGAACACAGAGATGCTCTTCTGGAAACTGCTCATTCCGTGTCTAATTACAGCACTGGATACTCCCCGGGACGCTGTCACGGGCTCCACAACCTTCCCTTGGCTTTCCAAATGTGCCATGAGGTGCCACGGAGCGAGGCCACGGCCTCCCAGGAGACAGCCCAACCTGCTCCACGATGTTTTTGCAGCTGGAAGAAAAAGGCCTTGTAGCACTTAAGGATAAAGCGGTTTCAAAGTATTTTTGTAGCGCAGAAAAGAATATTTTATGTGCAGAGAGAAGAAAACAGGCAGGGAAAGGATGTTAAATTCCTCCAGTAAATTGCTTGGGGAATTTTTGCTCGACTCGGATTTTACCAGAGGGAAGATCTTGCTGCGCTGGTGATGTTGAGTGCCAAGGAAGTGAGCTGAGCCTGCCCGCGGTCACAGGGTGACAAGGGTGACAAGTGGCACAGCGGGGGCTGCGGCAGGTGAGGGGCTCTCCAGGCAGGGCACCGTGGAGCTCAGGTGATGCCTCAATCCCTGCAGAGCCCTGGGGACATGGGGACAATCCCAGCCCCCCTCACTGAGCTTTGCTTCATGGGATAAGTTAGCCCAGGAACCAGTATCTTCCTGGCAGATTTTTTAAAATGGAAAAAACACTTAAAAGAGGTTGTTCCCAGAATTTGGGTTTCCTGGGGCGTTTGTTCAGCAAACCTGGGAGGAACCACCTCTGAACAAGCCTTTCTTGTGTCTCTTACTTGAAACAGAATTTTGGTTCCTGAAGTAAAACAACAAAAAAAAAATCAGTTTCAAATCAACGTTTTGACTTGAAATGTCATTTTGTTTTTAATTGAAGAACCAGAATGAAATGACATTTTAAGTCAAAATGTTAATGTTTTGTTTAGACGTCTCCCATGGGAAAATTTAAATGTTTCAGCAGAGCTGACATTTGCCTGTGAAAGATTCCCAAAACCGGGGGGTTTCTCCAAGCAGGAGTGAGAAGGATTTCCAGGGTGGTGTCTGGACAGGCTCTGCAGGTGATGGTGGGGTTTGGAGGGGGATCCTTGGGGTGTCAGTGGCCAAACCCGCTCTGGCCGCTGTCGGATGAGGCTCCATGGCAGAGCTGAGCTGGTCACAGGGTGATGCTGAGCTACTGAGCTGCTGCATCTCCACCAGATCCTCTGGCACGTGAAATAATGAGCTCTGCTAATTCCAAGTGTTTACCACCCTTGCTGGGATGGAGAGGTCCTGCCTTCACTCCAGGCCAAGTGCTCCGGCCCCAGGCCTGGGGATCACCGATTCCATCTCAGGGAAACACTCGCGTCCTGTGGAGCACAGGTGAGCTTTGGTGCAGGGCACTGGGCAGGACAGGGCACTGGGCAGCAGCAGGATGTCCCTCCCACAGGACTTCGGACAGACTCTGGCAGTTCCAGGGAGAAAGGAGCAGGAACTCACACGTGCTGAGGAGGATTTCTCACCCTCGCCGCGTGCGAGGTTCCCTCATCCCCCCGCGCTCCCGTGGCACAGTTTGCTCCTGCTGCAGGGCCATGGCCACGGCTGAGGCTGAGCAGCTGCGACGGGCAGGAACAGGTCCTGGGAAGGGCGAGGGAGCGGGATGAGATGGGGACTGACACCTCCCGCCAGCTGGAGCCAGCGCGGGCCGGGAGCGATTCCCTCCTGCTCGGGGCCCCAGCGGTGCCAGGAGGGTGGGGAGGGCAGGGGAAGCTCCATCCCTCTTCGTGCAGATCAGAGGAGGAGCCAGAAGCAGGAGCTCCCCGGAGATCAGTGCCTGGTCCTTGGTGTCCCTACCCTGAGGGGTCCCATTGAGTCTGGACCACAACTCCACCCATTCCTCTCCCTGTTGGATGGAGGCAGCTCCAAGCTGGACAGCACTGGGGGGCAGGAGCGTTGCCTGGGAGGGCTAAAGGAGATTTTGACAAAGTGAATCCTCTCCATGGCAAGATCAGTGAGCTGGAAGTGTTCAAGGGCAGGAGAGGGCAGAAATGCGCTTGGGAAAGGGGGTCTGCTGTGGGATCCAGAGCTGCCTGTGCCTCTGTGGGACTGGGCTGCTCCAGGCATGGCTGGGAGCAGGGAAGGGCGAGGATGAGACACGCACAGTGCCCACATCCAGCAGCACGAGCCGGTGCCTCAGTCCAGTGCTGGATCCCGCTTCCCTGGCTCTGACACCTTTGTGCAGGTGAGTGGTTCCTGTGGGAGCCAACAAAGTGCCCCCAAGGACGGCAGGGAACTGTGTGAGAGCGACATTCCAGCTGCCTGGAGCACCTCTAAACTACCGCCCCTGGGTGGGGTCTGCCAGGTACCTCCAGTTCAGCACGTGCTGCTCTGTTCTCTGTCAAATGAAGCGAAAGCCCCACCCCAAAACAGAGCCAAAGAGGCCCTTTCCCTGCTCCTCTCTCCAGCTAAATTAGGGAAAATGCTGAGTCTCTGAAGACACCAAGTGAGGGCTCCAGCAGCTTCAGGAGCAGGTGCCAGGTCTGTCCAAGTCTCTGGAACTGCCGAGTCCTGCCTGGCTCAGGTGGTTCTGGCTGCTCCACACCCAGGGACGCGTGAGCAGCTCCCAGGAGCCAGGATGGAGCTGAGCCTCTCGGGAGGAAATTAAAAACACATAGATTCTGCTTCCCAGACAGCTCGCCCGGGGGTTAACGCCATGTCTGGTCTTTTCCCCCTGAACCAGAGAGAAAATCACTTTCAGAGGGCTTTGGTGTCTGCTGCGTGCTAGGAAACTCTGTGCCGTGGGAGGGATGGGGTGGGATGGGGTGGGCTGTGGCAGGAGCTCAGCATCTCCCTGCCTCCTTCTGTCTGCAGCCTGGCATGGGCAGCAGAGAGACACAGGGACATGGGGACAAGGCATGGCTTCAGGGCCTGTCTTCTGCACAAACCACACCTGTAGCCTCTCAGTGAGATTCCAGTTTGGAGCCGATTCCAGCACACACCCCCCGACTTCCCACGTGTGCTCTCCAGCCTTGCCCTGGCTGCTTCCATCCTGGGTTTGGGGGCTTTGTTGCTCCCCGTGAGTGGGAGCTCCGTGGCTCTCTGCTCTTCCCAGGACTCAGGTTTGCCATTTCTCTTCCCGGTGTGACAATCAGATCCCTGCAGGAATGCAGAGCTCTGCAGGAGATCCCTGCAGGTAAAATCCCAACCCGAGGAGCACCCGCCTGCCAGGTACGCAGGGCTGTGCTGGAACTGCACTGTTTGGTTTGGAGGTGTCTGCAAATACCCAAATTATCTGTAATTATTGCAGAAAACCACCCAGCCAGCCTCTCTCGGGTTAACCAGCGCTGTGTTCCTGCGCCGGGCTGTGCTGGGAGCGAGGGG
The DNA here is from genome assembly GCA_013400235.1 of Oriolus oriolus. Taxonomy (NCBI): domain Eukaryota; kingdom Metazoa; phylum Chordata; class Aves; order Passeriformes; family Corvidae; genus Oriolus; species Oriolus oriolus. The sequence continues at coordinate 104,411 of VXBT01004128.1, read as the reverse complement.
GAGCTTCCCGCTGCCGACAGCACCAGAACCCGCAGGGGCCATCAGGAGGAGGCTTTGGCTTGTTCCCTGTGGGTAGCCAGGCTCTGGCTCTGGGTGCTCTCCAGGGTTTTCCCCCCTTCCCAGGCCCTGCTGGAGCGGGAGGGCAGCGGGATGTGCGGCTCAGAGGTGGGAGCAGAGCAGTCGGTGCCTTTGGGATAACAGGCAGCCCCTAATTCCAGCCGAGTGTCCCTGTGAGCCCAGGCTGGGCAGTGCCAGCACGGGCCCTCAGCTCCCGCTCACTGCCCAGCTGGGAACATCCCGGCTCCGTGCAGAGCACCCTGCCCGGCACGGCCCTGGAGCGGCCAAGGGCACCATTCCCAGCTCCAGCTGGACATCCCGAGGTTCCCACTGCCCAGAGAAACCACAGACCCGTCTGTGCTCGGGTTTAATTGCTGCTTTTCTGGAACACTTCAAAGAATGTTTCTAACCGCAGTATGTGGCACATATTATTAGATTTGTTTTTGGAATATAATGATAAACTGTTGCCATTATGGAGGTAGACGTAATTATCTGAAATCTATTTTAATCTATTCTGCCTTTTAAATATTCTATGTTCCCTTTTAATAAGAGGTAGCATCCAGCCTTTGATGTTGTAGCGGAGGTGTAGAAAGCTCTCCTCTCCTTGCTGCAAATGTTAATTGAATAGCCTCCCTTTCTCTTCATTAGCCGCATTAGCTTGCATTAACACCTTTTAATATCTCTTTAAAATCTTGTTCAATTTACTTTCTTTAATCTTTTCCTTTCCCAGAGTGTTGCATCACTTTGATCCTCATCTTCTTCTTTTCTTTGATGACAACTTGGAGTTTAATTTGTATTTGAATTGAAATGGAAATTTCCTAATTCCCCAGAATTCAGCAGGCATTTTACACGGGTTTGGCATCTGCATTAGCATTTGGGGCTGCCCGTGCTGGGGAGGGGATGGGGGGAGGGATCCTGGAGCCCTCTGGATTTTGCCCTCAGCTCCCCTCCAGAGCGGCTCTGCTGGCAGAGGCCTCCAGGATCCCAGACAGGGGTAATGAAGGGCTTGTGCAGAGCCTAGTTCTGGGCCTGATCCCAGACTCTGGGTGTTCCTGGTTGGGCCGTGCTGTGCCAGGGGCTCAGCAGCACATGGGAAGCTCCAGAGGCACAGGAACAATCCCTCCATCCCTCCCCATCAGCCGGGCAGCGCTCACAGGAGCCCCCGCACTGCTCAGAATCCTGGAATGGGTTGGGTTGGGATCCTTAAAGCCCATCCAGTGCCACACCTGCCGTGGGCAGGGACACCTCCCACCGTCCCAAATTGCTCCAAGCCCCGTCCAACCTGGCCTTGGACACTTCCAGGGATCCAGGGGCAGCCACAGCTGCTCTGGGCACCCTGTGCCAGGGCAGCCCTGTGGCCTCCTCTGGACTCTGACTGTGGTTTTTTAGGATTAAAATGTAAGAAATCAGCTCTCCTTTGAAAGAAATACTAATTTTTTTAAGGACTTTATTCCTGATGCTTTTCCTCAGAGCACTTGATTTTTTTAAAAGCACCTTGGTGTGGATTTTAACAATAACATCACAGATGAATCACTGTTTTTTTCTGAGCGCTTTGAATGGCACTCGGTGAGGCCAAAAGAAGAGGTTGTTGATTGATACATTATTCCCAGGCTTGAATTCTTGATTTCTATAAATCTTTCCCTGCAGAGGAGTGGCTGGGATATGGGGGAGCCCATTCCTGCTGGATCCATGGCTTGGGCTTGTTTTGCAGTGGTGGCTCAGAACGCAAAATTAATAAGGGGCAGAGAGGCCCCTGTGTTCCTCCCTCTTCCAGCCCCCAGCATCGGGGTAGCTTGTGCAGTGTCCAGGTGACTGCTCCCTGTGTCACCCATCCCTGGGACTGCCCTTGGCACCAGGAGGGACCAGAGCCCTGCAGGACCCGGTGTTGTGTGCGTCATCCCTCGGGTACCACCACAGGTGTGACGGGAGCCAGAGCCCAGCTCACGGCTGGATGTGCTCCAGCCCATCCCAGCAGCTGATCCCAATCCCTCCAGCCCCTTCAGCCTCCTGGCCCTTCCTGACCGCTGGTCCTCCTGTTCCCCATGGGGCTCCACACCCCCTTGCTGCCGCGGGCAGGGCTGAGGGGGGGACATGGCGAGCGCTTTTGGCAGCTCCAAAGGGATCCAGGATTTTCGCATGAAGCCGATGTTTTCCCTCCTAATGCTCTCAAAGGATCCCTGTCTCCAGTGTGGAAATGAACGGATCTCCAGGCTCCAGGGAGAAGGTGTTCCAGCAGGGGACTGTGCCGTGCTGCCCTTGTCAGGCGACTGCGCTCTCGCCTCCACGGCTCTGCCTCGCACGGAGGGGAATTTATGAGGTGTTTTGCATCTTTTCCCTTTTAAATCCCTGTAAAGGAAGCTCTGATTTTTGAAGCATTGCTCTTTTCCTTCTCCTCCTTTTCAGGGAAGAGGAGCTTTGCTTGGAGGCTCGTGCTTTGCCGATGCTCCTGGGGAAATGGGAGATTTGTCACTTCCCCATCGCTGTGTTTCCACCCGCGCCTGTGATCCTCCATTTAAACCAGAGGCAGCAGCTCAAAGCACCTCCCAGGCTGGCAGGGAAGAGCTGTGTAAGATGGAAGGATACAGGAAAGTGTCTTTAAGGGATCATAGCTTATCAGGGAGAATAATGAATTCCCTGGCTGGGGAGGTGCCTTGATGTGGGGTTACAGAGCACGACCTTCCCCCAGGCTCCTGTCCCTGCGATGGCAGAGCACGAGCACGTGGTGGATGCGACTGGGAAAGAGTGAGACAAACGGTGTCAGAGAGGCAGAACTCGCAGTATTCTGTGTCCTTCCTCAGCCACCTCCTCCTCCTCCTCCTCTTCCTTCTCCTCGCCACAGCTGGGATGTATCTCCTGCTGGACACACGTGCATGCTCCAGGCACATGTGGCCTCTTGGATGAAACAGGGTGAGACTGTCCCTGTGTCAGGTGAGGTCTTCTCACCTCTTGTGTTATTTTTAGGTTGAAAGGAGCCCAGGGGTGTGACCTGGATGTCTCTAAGGGCCCTGCTTGGGACAGTCAGCAGGGATGTGCCGTCACGCTGAACCTTGGACCTCTCGCCACGTCCCCTCCCCAGGGTCTGGGGGCACGAGGACCTGCACCAGTGCCACCTCCAGCAGATCAGGCTCAGCTCGGTCCCACTGGCCCAGGGCTGCAGGGTGAAGAGCTGGAGGGTTTACTGGACAAGGCCAAGTGCTGTTCCCACCCCAAATTTCCAATGCACCTGGTGTGTGCAGCGCTGTTCTGCCTGGCTGTGGTCCTCTGCATTGCTCCAGATCCCTGGGAGAAGAAAACAGCCTGGAGCACTGTTGGTTTTCCTCCCTTCTCACGTCCTGGGAGAGATTTGTCTGTACGCTGTGCTTGATTGAAGTGGACTTTTATCTTCCTGCTTATTTTCCTGTCTCCAACCCCCTTGGTAAACCTCACGCTCTGGTGAAAACCTCGAGCTGTGAAACCCCAAATCGAGCCCCGCCCCAGCGCCTGGGTGGCACTGGAGGGGCACAGGGATGCCTGGGGGTCGGAGCAGCCTGGCAGCACCTCCGTGGGTGCCGCGGGCACCTCGGGCTGCCCTTCCCACAGCCCCACCGCGGCGGGTGCGTGGTGGCCCCCCGGACAAAGCCACACGCCCGATGGTGCCGCTTGCGCAAGGCCCCCGTAACAAATTGCAGCAGCTCCCGGGCCGGGCCAGAGCCTCCCGCTCCAAACACATGTTCCTGCCTGATCCTGCCCGCCGGGGCCGGCGCTGCGCCCGGCTCTTGTGGGAGCCTGGCATTAACGAGGCTGTGTCATTCCAACCATTTCATTAGGAGCGTTTAGGAAAGGCCTGACGACTCCGTGTCGTGAGAAGCTGCCCGTGGATGTTTGCGTGGCTGCCGAGGCTCTGCGTTGGGCTTTTGCACTCGAGGGTGTTTCTCTCATGATTTATAGCATTAAAAAAGGCCGAGAATGTGGAACCCAGCCTCGGTTGGGTTTAATTAGGTTATAAATTGGAAGAGCAAAGAGCTTGGAGGTGCTGAGGACCACAGCAAATCCAAACCTTGCTGGCTGAGGCAGTGGTGCTGGGGAGGTGGGGTGGGACGTGCCAGGGATGCCCTTTGCCTGCTCCGCTGGGTATTTCCACACTGCCCTCCTGCCACCCCCACCTGCGGCGGCTGTCAGGTGCCCTCATACCCCTCATTCCTGGTTTTTGACTGAAAACTGGAGTAGAATCCTCCTGTGTCCATGAGCTGCCCAGTGGGATTTGGGATTTTGGGAGACCTGAGCGCTGCGCTGTGCTGGGAAGCTTCTGGGAGAGACTGGCTTGGGGAGCTCTTGGAAAAAAAGGCTGCAACAAAGCAACTCCTCGGTAATTTTGAGACTCTAAGGGAAGGAGATTTAAATACTGCCAGGAGGTTGTGCCCACATGAAGGGAAACAAACCCGATTTTCCATGTGCTTTGGTCCAAAGAGCAGCGAGCATCCAGCACAGACCCCCTTTGCTGGAGAAGGACGTCTTCGACGAGGGTGGTTTGACTTCAGAGGCGTATGCACAAGAATGAGGAATATTTCCCATTATTAAATCCAGTTTTATTTGCTTATAACTTTACAGTTAGCTCGGGGGGAAAGCTTTCTGTGGGCAGCGTCTGCTTTAGGTTGAAACTTTGTATTTGGGAAGTTTTGGCAAAAACAATCCGACCACATCTGAGAGCGCTGGGAGGGAAGCAGTCTGCTTTGACATGTTGAAAAAGCCAAATAAAAGGCACACAAGAGCCCCCTGGCACGCTGGGCTGCGGGGATGGAGCGGCACGGCAGCACCCGGCTCCGAGCCGGGGTTTGCTGGGATCAGGGGCTGCTGCTTTTGGGACTGGACGCGTCCCAGTGCAGGACAGATTCTGAGCTGGGCGTTCCCAGCCAGGTGTGGCATCACCCCTCAGTGCTCCTGGAAAGTGGGAAGATCCGGGGTTTTCTGTGCACCACAGGGGTCTCTGGGTCACATCCCCATGTGGGCACTCGGAGGGTGCTGGCCCTGCCCCGCCACCCCTGTGCAGGGCACAGCGGGCTTGGGATGGGCTGTGCCACAGGAGGAGGACAGAGGCCGGCGGGGCCTTGCCAGGGGGTTGTTTGTGCTGGCCCCTGGTTGTGTCCCACTTGGCAGTGGTGGAAAAGGGGATTTCTTGGGCTGTAAGGCACCTCCTGCCCGGGTACGACTCCATCGCCCTCGAGGAGCTGCAGCTGCCAAACAGCCCCCTCGGGCCTGGGGCATCGGTAACACCAAGAGCCATCCGAGCTGAACAGGCCTGGGAAAGAGCAGAGCATCCCCAGGGCTGTGGGTGTGGGATCAGCAAGGCTGAGGAGCAGCAGGGTGGGCCAGGCTCTCCCAGCACTGCTGCTCCTTGTGCTGAGCAGGTCAAAAGGGCTTTGGTGGCTTCGTTCCATCCTTTGCCTTGGGGGCCCTGGGGACTCTGCCACAGCCTCTTGTGAGCTGGGGGAACCTCAGGGCAGCTTTGCTGTTCTGCTGCATCTCTGGTGGCCCCGGATCCCACCCCTGGGAATGAATCCCTGAGGGTGCTGCTGGCCAAGGGATCCAGGGATCTGCAGGGGTAGCACTTCCCTGCTGCAAATACCTGGTGGGGAGTTGAGGGTGGGGATGCTTGGGCTGCATCTGAACAGGAGCATATCACTCATACTGGATTCATTTCATCAGTGCCAAAATCCCCTTCCTCCCTCTGCGGCAGGAAAAAGCACTTTCCCATTAAAGCTGGGCTGGGTCCTCCCAGGCTGTGTCTGAGATATGGCACTGGTGTCCATCTGAAGGGCTCCCGGAATGAGGACCCATTTCTGTGCAGATATTTATATGGAAATCTGGCAGGGTTATTAAGCAGGGAGCAGTGAATTTATTCTGGTCATTTATTATTGATAGGTAACATGACACTATTTTAATAATGTTCTCTGATCCTGCTGCAGCACAGCAGGGAGGGGCTGGAGCAGGCTCAGGGGAAACCAAATCTCCTTCCCATGTTTCTGCAACGTGCCGGATCAGCTGAGAGCCTGGCTGAGCCCTGGTGCTCCCTCAGCTGCCCAGCTTGGTCTGGATCGTGGAGGGAGCAGGGGGCAGCTGGCACAGAGGGTGCTGGACATGGAATCGAAAACCCTGGAATGGTTTGGATGGGAATGGACCATAAAGCACACCCCGTTCCACCCCCTGCTCTGGGCAGGGACAACTTCCACTATCCCAGGTTGCTCCAAGCCCTGTCCAGCCTGGCCTTGTCACTTGGAGAAGGAAATTATCCTCAGCACATCTCAGGAAACTCCTGGATCCCTTATGCCCTGCTGTGTTGTCCCTCCAGCCGATCCCGGGGGGCTGGAGCCCCCATGGGGACCAGGCCTGTGAAATGCCCCTTTCCCTGTCCCCAAGGGCCTGGGGGTCTGTGGGCACCAGGTGTGACCCCGGGGTTCTGTGGGGCCTTCCTGGACACCGCCAGCTCCTGGAGACAGCCTTGGCACAGCCGAGCCGGGCTTTGTCCGGAACAGCTGGAAAATCCCGCCTGGGTCTCGCTTGGGTGAGGGGCCGTGGCTGCCCCCCGGGGCACAGGAAGGACGAGGTGCCGGGGCTGCTCCCACACAAAGCCCGGCAGCCGTGGGAGCCCCCAGCCCTGCCCAAGCTGCACTAATCAACTCGTTAATCCTCGTTACGATAATCAGCCCCTGCCTGGCCGAGAGGGACCCCTGGCCCCTGCAGAACTCGGTGCTGGGCTTGGCTGCCCAGCCGGGCATCCCTGTGGGCATCGAGCCCTGGCTCCAGCAGTTCCTGCAGCCTGCGTGGGCAGGGACAAGGCTCTGGCAGGATCCCAGCGAGGCCTCATTTGTCCCACGGATTGGCCTCTCCTCCCACTTGGTGCCTGCTTTGCCATTGTCCCTGTGAATGAGGCACGGCCCTGGAACAGCATCTGCTGCTCAGCCCCTTTGCCTGGGCTTCCTGGTGAGGTGGGACCCCGCTGCTCTGGAAGGATCCAAGATCCTGCTTTCTGTTGGACCCATGTGGCACCCAGCCCTGCTGGGGTGCAGGTGATCCTGTGGGGGTGCAGGCTGTCCTGTCGGGATGTAGGTGAGCCTGTCGGGATGCAGACTCTCCTATCGGAATACGGGTGGCCTTGTGGGGTGCAGGGGGATGCTGCAGGCACAGGGAGCCCTGACACCCACAGAGCATCACCCCGACCTCCGCCCCATCAGCCCTGCCAGAGCCCAGCCCTGGCTCCCTGCATCCCAGCCCTGCCAGCCTGGCCAGGTGCCCCACAGGTGTGTGCTTCGGGGGCAAACTCCTCTCGGGATGAGCAGGGACCCCCCAGGACTCTCCTTGCTGTTTATCCCGACCTGGAGCCGCAGCATTGTCGAGCAGCTCCTGCGGAGTTTGCTCAGGGTTATGATGTACAGAGGGCTGGAAATGAAAGGGAATATTTTGCCTTTGAAAAGGAAAGGAATCGTGTCTGCTGTGTTAAATTCAGAGACCTGGATGTGGAAAAAAACCGCATGTGGGTGTGATGAAAAGCTTCCCAGGAGTTCATCCCATGTAATTGGGCTGGGAGCTCTCTCTGGGTGCGAATCACGGAGTTGGGAACGGAGGGGACACACGAGAGGAGGGACACGAGTGCCACAGCCCGGGCTGGTGTTTCAACAGCGCCTGCAAATCCCAGAATGGGCCATTAGGAATTAAAGAGATGCTGTTAATCCGAGTTGGAAATAAAACAGGACACACACGAGCTCGTCTGGTTGGTCTGGCCTGCTGCTGGTGTCAGCTTCAATTGGAATAAACAAGTGTTGCTGGGCTGCTGCGAGCTCCTGGAAGGCAGAGCAGGGCTGGGAGCGCGAGGCTGCGCTGCTCCCACATGAGAACCACTTGCCCAATTCCTGCTCATTTTTAAAGACAGGCGGTTGTGAAAGCGAGAGGGTACTCAGGGGTGCTCATTACCACTTCTGCCTTGCAAGAGTTTTCCTCCAGCGCCCATAAAAACCCTGCTCGCTCTCACGAGAGATTCCACATCAAATATTCAAGGCAGATTACACCGAGAGCCACACAGGAGGAGGGGGGAGGGAAAAAAACCCCTCTAAACTGTTCAGTTGCTTTAATAAAGGAGCCAAAAAGGTTAAGAAACAGAAAGGCAGGCGGGAGGGAGGGGAGAGACTTCGTGTTCCTCCCGGGGCAGCGCTGCTGGCAGCAAATGCCAGCCCAGCTCGGGTTTTGAAGTGGGTGCTGCTCCTGTTGAGCCAACTCGGGGCACAGGTTGGATCACCTGAGCCAGGAGCAAAACCCTCGGCAGGGAGAGCTGCACGTGGCTGCTCCAGCAGCTCCAGCAGCGCTGCTTTAATGAAACAGCACGGAATGGGTGCTCGGTATTCCTGCCCCGGAGCGCTCGGCGGCCCCTTGGAGATGAGTTGGTTTGCTCTGGGTCTGCACACGGGGAGCTTGGCTGCTGCTGCTGCTGCTGGGGGGAGGGCTAGGGTGGAAAAAGGCTGGATGTGAGTGTCTCTGTAAGGGCTGGGAGTGTCCAACTGGGCTGGGAGTGTCCAGCCTGGCTGCGAGTGTCCACCCAGGCCGTGTGTGTCCGGCTGGGAATGGAGCAGAGCCATCCCTGGTGGCAGGGATGTGGCTCTGCCTGACAATCCAGGGTTTATTCTGGTGCTGTGGTGCCCCAGTGAAACATTCCAAACCTGTCAAAGCTCCTGAGAGCACAATCCTGCTCCACAGATAACATCTCCCCCCAAAACACGCTTTGCTCTCTCTCTCATGTTTTTCTACCACGTAATTACTTTTCTCCTCCTAATTGTGCTGCCGGGCAGAACCCTGGCTCGGGGGGAGGAGGTGCTGCGTGTGTGAACCCGGGGCCTGCTTTTGGGGAGCTGTGCCATCCTGGCTGCGGGGAGCGGGGCCGTGCCCGCGGCTGTGGGGGCACCTGGCTCCCGCCCCAGAGCAGCAGCGGGGTTGTTCGAGCAGCCTGCAGGAGGCTGTGCGGTGCCTGTGTGGTCTCCGAGCCCTTCCCACAGCCCCCGGGTGTTATTAGGGGATGGTTTGTGGTGCCGGCGCTTGAACCCGGCGTGGCCGTGGTGCCCAAAGCCACGCGGGCCCTGCCCTGTCTGCCTGCGGGGAGCTCTCCTGGGGACAGAGCTCCCGTGGTGACAGGGGCTGGCCGTGGGGGTTTGGTGGCTGTGCCTCGCCGTGGGCAGCCCTGGGGGTCACTCTGCAGTGGCCTGGGAGCCCCTGTCCTGCTGGCATCGCCCGAGGGAGCCGGGGGTGGCCGGGGTGGGCAAGTGGAGCTGCAGCTGTTTGCTGGGGTGTTTGTGTCACCCCAGTGTCACACCGAGGGGTGTGTCACACCCAGAGCCCCTCCCGGGGTCCCGGCCGGCCCATGGTTGCAGCCCCTAATTGCTCGGGATTGTCTCTCCCCCTTCCAGCGCCTCTGGATTTCTCCTCTGCCGGATTTCTCCTCACCAGCAGCACCCGTGGGGCTGCAGCGGGGCCTGGGAGCCAGAGCCACCCACGTCGAGCGCCTCTGACCCCACAGGGAAAAGCGCCCACGTTCCAAAGCTGCATTCCAGGAGCCTCCCCCTGCCCAGCCCCACTCTGAGGGGTGCAGGGCCCGACTGTGCCCGTCACCGGGGGCTGTGGGGGCGGGGGCTGGCACCTGGTGCAGGCGAGATCCCTGTGCCACTGCTGGGATGGATCAGGGAGTGCAGGCTGCTCACGGGGATGCCGTGGGGGAGATGGGCTGGGAAGGGGCCTGGATCTAGATCGCCTTTGGAGTCCCTTCCAGCCCAAACCACTCTGTGATTCCGTGATTTTCCAGCTTTACCCTCCCAGCTTCCTCACCACAATGCCCCGGCCCTGCAGCCAGTGCTGGGAGGGCTCAGCCCCCCTCACACCCAGGGTCCCAGCCCAGAGGAGCTCCAGGACCAGCTCACAGGGGGCCCTGCAGACCCCTGGTCACCTCAGAGCTCCTCCGTGGCCCCCGCAGTGTCCCCCTGACCACCACAGAGCTCCTCGTGGCAGCGGGCGGTGGCACACGTGGCCCCGAGCAGCACCAGGGGCTGCTGTGGTTTCCTGCTCACATCAAGCGGATTTGTGGCTTCGGTGCCGTGACTCAGAGCCGAGGTGTCCCTGGGCAGGCGGAGCAGAGCCCCTGCCCCCAGCGCTGCTCCCCAGGCACCCTCTCGGCACGAACCCAGCACGGGTGACAGTTCAGGCAGGATGTGGCCGTGGCTTCCTTTTCTTGTCTGTTTTTTTTTTTTTGTTGTTTTTAGAGGTATTTTTCCCCCTTCAAGCCGAGATTCTCTCTAAAACAAACAAACCTCTGTGGCCAGGCAGCTGCAGGGTCGCTCTGGCTGCAGGTGGGGTGGGAGTGATCCGTGTCCCATTGTCCCCTGTGCTGCCAGCCCCCGGAGCTGGGCTGGGGCAGTGGGGCCATGGGAACAGGGACAGGGACTCGGTGACCCCGCCTGGGGCTGCTCCAGGGGTTCTGGTGAGTCATTTGAGGCACCCACTGGGTGCTGATGCAGCTGCGTGTCCCTGGGTGCTGCTGCTGTGTCTGAAACGGCACCTGGGGACATGGGACAGTGCGGGTGGCCTTGGCAGAGCTGGGGATGGTTGGACTCCGTGGTCTCAGCAGCTGGGATTGGCTCTGCCGGGTGGGAAGGTTTTGTGGATGGGGAGCAGGGCAGGCATGAGGCGGGGAGGAAGAGGAAGAGGAGCAGCAGCAGTTCCCTGAGCCACCAGCTGACAGGCACAGCGAGAGCTGCACTCTCCCACCCACAGGGTTCTGGTGAAGCACCGATTCTGAGGGCAAGTGAAATGAATTTTATGACTCTTTTTTCTTGTGGCTCCTCTGCTGGTGCCGTTCCTTGGGGTCACCCACACATCCTCCCCAAAATCAGACGCCTGCAGTGGCCCAGCTGTCCCTGAGCTCCTCCAGACTTCCCAGCTCGATCTGCAGGGTCATAAAGTCCCATAAAAAGAAAGTCGGGGACTGGGAGACCTGGAGGTGTTCAGCCTGGAGAAGAGAAGGATCCAGGGAGAGCTCAGAGCCCCTTGCAGGGCCTAAAGGGGCTCCAGGAGAGCTGGAGAGGGACTGGGACAAGGGATGGAGGGACAGGACACAGGGAATGGCTTCCCAGTGCCAGAGGGCAGGGATGGATGGGATATTGGGAAGGAATTGTTCCCTGGGAGGGTGGGGAGGCCCTGGCACAGGTCCCAGAGCTGCTGCTGGCTGTGCAGGAGGGACACTCGGCCCCAGGGCTCAGCTCTGGGCACCCTCAGGTCACCGAGCCCCTTGACCTCATCCGCAGAAGCTGGTGACACAGGCGTTTCTTGGGATGGTTTTTTATTCCTGTGGTCTTGTTTCTAATGGAAATTAGTCAGCGTTCCAGGGCACAAACCTCAAGCCACGGCCACAGTCTGAGCTGGCTCAGCGCTGCCACCATTCCACAAACCACTTCCTTCCAGCTTCCTGCAGCCAGTCCCAGGGGGTGGTTAAAGGGCAGGAGCAGGGCTGGAAGAGAGGAGCTGGGTATCCCCAGCCAGGCTGTGCTCCCTGGCAGCCCAGGCACAGGCCCACATGGAATCCAGAACCCTAGAGTGCTTTGGCTTGGAAGGGATTTAAATCCCATCCCGTTCCCACCCCCTGCTACAGGCAGGAACTCCTTCCACCATCCCAGGTGCCCGTCCAGCCTGGCCTTGGACACTTCCAGGGATCCAGGGGCAGCCACAGCTGCTCTGGGCACCCTGTGCCAGGGCCTCACCACCCTCATGATCCGGCTTTGCCATGGGCACAGAATTTTAAAAAGGGTTTTTTTTACAGCTGGGATGATCCTTTTCCTGGATCTCCTGTAGAGAGGGAGGACACATAAGGGAGCTCTGTAAGGCTCCCACCTTCCTAAGCCACAGCCCCCCACAACAGATGCATCCCACTGATTTCTTTCCTTGGTGCAGTTTCCATCCTTGGGTGGCAGGATGCAATTTGTGTTGGAGTTTGGCTTTCGAGTGAAACTCTTGGCTTGTCACTCTCAAGGCACAACACGCTCCCTAAATAGCAGGCTAAATTTCCCCACCTAGCCTTAAAAAATAAAAGAGTCCTCTGCCAAATGAAAGGACATATTCCAGTATTCTTTGTTGTTGCAACAAATTGGGTGGATACTGTCAGACTTCTGTATTCTGGGAATACTTCCAGAGCCTCTTTTTGTGTGCAACTCGGTTACCATGTAATTGTCAACTTAAATTGCAGTGTTGGATAACTGAGCTGGGGCTGCAGAGAATCTGCCTCTCTGAGCCTCAGCCTCGGGGCTCTGCTCGCCCTGCGAGCCAGGAGAGGGGGCTGCAGGGCCGGGGGGCTGCTCGAAGGGGGTTTGGGGTGTTTGTGGTGGCACCATGGCTGAACACACCCTTCCTGGGCAGCAGGGTGGTCATGGGACCACTGAGGCTGGAAAAGCCCTCCAAGGTCATCGAGTCCAAGCTGTGCCCGGTGTCCACCTTGTCGCCACGTCCAGTCCTTCCTTGGGCACCTCCAGGGGTGGGGACTCCCCCTGGGCGGTCGTTCCGTGAAGGTCGCAGCGAGGGCAGGGGACAGGGACGGGGACGGGGACAGGGATGGGGCTGTTCCCTCCCACCCCGGGGCTGCGGCTGCGGGGATGAAACAAACGCTGCTTTCGATGCGGTGGGAATCGTCTTCACCCTCTTCCTTCCCCTTTCAAATTGGCAGCTCGTTCTGTTGTGTTTGTTTTAGCCCGAATCCCAATGACAATTAGCGCTCCAAGGCCAGATTAAGCTGTTTTTGCTTGTTTTCTTTTTCACTTTGATTTCCACCTCCTCCAAATTCTTAATCCTCCTGAATATTTCATCTCTTGTAAGCCCATCAATTGAAAGGCTCCCAGCGGGACGTGCGGGCCCAGCTCTGTTCCAGCTGCTCTGCTGGAGCTGCTGCTCAGCGCTGCTTCCCCGTGCAGCGTTTCGGCCCCAAACCGCAGCATCCGCCCCGGCAGAGCCGCGCCGGCGATTTGGGAACCACGCCGGGCACCAAACGGGAACCTGGGTGCTTGATGAGAAAACAGAGCTCCCCTTGTTCCCACCTTCTGCCACCGCAGGCGGTGTTTGGAGGTGGGAAACCCCACGGGAGGGAGATCCCGCCGGAAATTTGGGAAGTTTTCGGCGTGAGGGTGTTGGGGTGGTGGTCACGGGGCTCCTGTCAGGGGGACAGGCCAGAGGGGTGCCCCATGTGAAAGGGGTTCGCTGGGGTGCAGAGAATGGCAGTGGATGGTCCTATGGAATCATGGAATATCCCAAATTGGGAGGGACCCACCAGGATCATCCACTCCAGCTGCTGGCCCTGCACAGACCCCCCCAACAATCCCACCCTGTGCATCCCTGGGAGCGTGTTCCAAACGCTCCTGGAGCTCTGGCAGCCTTGGGGCCGTGCCCATTCCCTGGGGAGCCTGGTCAGCGCCCCACCACCCTCTGGGTGGAGAACCTCTTCCCAAAATCCACCCTAACACAGTTCCAGCCGTTCCCTGGGTCCTGCTCATCTATTTGTGATTCCTCACCAAAAGTCGCACTTTTGCCTCTTGTCCTGTGAGTGCTTCCTGGGATGCTCTGGGACTCAGTGCTGGGGTTTTCCCCTGCGCTTGTGCTGTTGACAAAAACATTTTCTGATGGGGAACTGGTTTTTTCTGCCTGTCAAAATGTCATTTTCCAGCTTGAACCAGCTCTGCACAAGGCTGTCCATCGGGACGGATACACTCCTACGTCTGCTGCTTCCTCCTGCCTGGGAAGGACAGCTGGAAAGAGGGGGCTGGCTCTCAGATTCCAGCCTGTGCTGGGGCCGTTGTGTCCCTGTCTGTGGGGTTACTGTCACAGGGGGGTGGCTGCTGTCTGTAACGAGCTCCTTTACCACCCAGACTCCCACATGCTCCTCAATATCCCTTTTACCACCCAGACCCCCACCTGCTCCTCAATATCCCCGTGGGTTTGCAGGGATGTGTCTCGAGGAGGAACCCTCTGACACAAAGCAGCTCTCCCAGCAGGTTCTCTGGTTCCTGTGGAGCTTCAGTGCTCCTCACCTGGTCCGTGTGCTCCTGCTCAGGATCCCGAAGTGTCTGCAGGCTGGCTGGGAAGAGCATTCCCTGGCAGCAGCCGGCTCCAGGAGCCAGTGCCAAGGGAGCTGCAGTGGCATATGTTCCCTCTCAGAGCAAGGTTGCACTCCCGGCTCATTAGAAGCTCCTTTCCTCATCTTGGGGCATATGCAGGAGAGCCCGGTGCCAAGCTGGCAGCGCGGAGCAGCTCCGAGAGGCTCCCAGGAAGTTTTCTCTTGCACTTCTGTCCTCGGTTCCTTGTGCTCCGCACAAACGCGGCCCCGAGTGAGCGCCGGCATCCAGCTCCAGGTTATCCCTGCGGACAAGGAGCGGGTGTTGGCTCGGGAAGGCCGGGCAGGGCGGGATGGGGTGGAGGAGGAATCCGGCAGCCCGCGGGTACTCCCGAGGCCGGTGCCAGGGGCAGCCCAGCCCCGGCGGCTGCGGAGCCGCATCGGCCGTGGGGAATTCAGCACGCTCCTAAATAATGGCTCTGGTGGTTTAGCAGGATCTGTAGCCCATACTAATGGCTCATTGCTGAACCATAAGTGGTTGTGTTATACTTTGGATTTATTGGAGGCCAAGGGATTAATTTCCTGAAATATATGGTCATGATGTTGAGGTTAAATTAAGATCTCATTCAAAAGGATTCTTTTTATTATATTTAATTTGTAACCCCTTTTCTAGAGCCATTTTACAGCTATTCCTCCCCCTCCCTTCAATGTTCAGTGTCATGTTTCCAGGAAGAATCTTATTTCATGCAGACTAAGAGCATTTTTCAGTATAACCTTTTACAGTTCCTCACCGTTCGACTTCCTCCAGTCTCGCTTGTTTATACACAACAAGGTCTTAAATCCTCTCTTGGAAAATAAAGATGTTGATGCAAAAGCAACAAGAGCTTCTGGCAGAGCTCAAATCCATCCGTTCTCTCCTCCTTCCCCACATGCCACCCCCTTCAATCTGCTGGAACTAAAAGCCCTTTTACTTCAGCGCTTGAGCACTTTGATAAAATGCATGTTGAGTAAATCTTACATGACATTTTTACTCTGGGTGAGATGTATATAAAGTCGAGCTGGCTCAGTGCTGGCCTCGCTTCGCCCTTCCCCACGATGCCATTATTAAACTGATAAATTAACTGTGGAAATCGGTGCTGCGAGAGGCTGGAGGTGAGGCGGGAAGGGGATGAGGAATGCGAGAAGGACGAGGCTCTGGCTGCAGGGAAAGGGAAGAGATTTGGGAAGGGAAGGCTCCGGGGAGACCTTAGAGCTCCTAAAGGGGCAAGGGGCTCCAAGAGAGCAGGAGAGGGACTTTGGAGGAGGCCTGGAAGGACAGGACAAGGACCCCCAGCACCAGCCCCACCACCCCCGCATCCAGCACGGAGTTCCCACCGCAGCCTGGCCCAGCAGCTGCCCGGGAAGGAGCCGGAGCTGCTGCGCTCCCGGCAGCTCCTCACACTGAGCTGTCAGCTCCGTCTCCTGCCGGGATTTTCTCTTTTTCCCCCGTCTCTCCCCCCAGAAGTGCTGACGGACACGCTGAGTAACCGTATCTGCTGGTTCCAGGCCGTGGTGGGGCTGAGCGCGGGTCAGGCGGCGCTGGCAGGGCCGCAGCGGGTGCTGACTGGCATCCACGGGCCAGATAAGATAAAAACAACTGATGACAGCAGGGAAGTGAAACAGTCATCTCAGCACTTGGACCTGTGCCCGGCAAAGAGGAAGGGAAAAAAACCGAGGAGGGCCGGTGGGGAGGGGAAGAGGGTGGAATATGGATTAGAATAGAAACTCTGGAAAAAGCTATCAGGAGGCAGCAGATTTGGGTGTTAAATATTTATGAATTAGCGGCACTTGTCGGGTTCTCTGTGAGCTGAGAGTTTCCAGGATGAGAGTGAGTGTGGCTGCGATCTCGCCGTGCCAAACTGTGGCTGGTGGGAAAAGCAAAGGCAGGGATGGTGGGAAAAGCAAAGGCCTGGCTGGTGGCAGCCCAGGCAAGGTGACCGGCTCTGGTGGCTGTGGCAGTGCCGAGGCTCGCAGCAGTGCGGGATAAAGATGAGGAGCAGAAAGGATAAATGAGGTGCTATAAAAGTGACTATTATTATTCAGAAAATTCTGCTGAAGAGCATTGGAGTAATTAAATCATAATTGCTTATTACTCAGCTGAAGTGACATTGTAAGTGGCTGAAGGTCTGTGACGAGCAGGGGAAGGGGGGGCTTGGCTGTTCCCGTGCTCAGGGTTCTCTGGGGATGGGATGAGCGGATCCCCTGGCAGCTGGGCAGAAATCCCGGCCCTCAGTGAAGGTCAGAAGTTCCCCCTGAGCCTGCCAAGCTCATTCCCAGTGGGACAGAGAACCTGTGGGTGCTGCAGGAAGGGGGCCAGGAGCAACTTCACCTCCCGCAACAAGAGATGCCCAAGCTGGCCCAGGTTGGCCGGGTATTCCTGGAGAATGGCCAGGTATTCCTGAGGGTGAGAATTCCTTGGGGTTAGGCTGACCTTCTAAACTTTGAGAGCTTTAATGGAGCTGTTTCCCACCATGAAACCCAGAGCTGCAAATCCTGTGAGCTCTTAATGACAGAGCGATGTTTACAGAATATGTGCGGGGCTCAGGTACCCTGGCAGCAGCAGGGATGTGCAGGCAGGGCTGGAAGGGGGGGCACCCTGGGGTGTGGTGCCATGGCAGCATTCCCCTGGCCAGCCAGGCTGCGGGATGCACTTTCCAGCTGTAGGTAACGTGTTGGGAATGTTTATTTTTGTTTCCTCATTTTTGTTTCAAAGTCACTCCGTGCTTCACTTCCTGAAATGTTCCGAACCGCAGCCTCCCTGCACTGAGGCACAGCTGGGCATCCCCTCATGGATTTCTCTCTCACTCCTTTTTGCTGCCCACTCCCCACCTTGCCCTCCCCCGTGGTCAGGGAGAGCTGCCCTGCCCTGCCCTGCCCCCAGACCCTTCCCACAGGAATATCCCGGCTGGAGGGGCAGGACCAAGCCCTGGCCACGTCTCACCTCCTGGGTGAACTTTCCTGATGGGAAAGAAGAGGAGAAGGGCCCATTGCTGTTGCTGCTGCTTGACTTTATCCTCCTCCAGCTCCAGCCGGCAGAGCAAGGTCCAGCACTGAGAATCAGGCGAGTTTGGTGGGGAAAATGTGGGGAAGGATGGAAAAGAACATCCCTTGTGTGGCAGCCTGCAGGATCACCCCCTGCTCCCAGGCAGCGCCAGCCTCCAGCGCTCGGCGCAGCTGAGGAGCTGCTGACGTTCCCACCGGGTGCATTTGCTTGGATTTTGGAAATCACTGTCAAATGAGTCACCTGGCAGAGCAGCACGAGCCCCCTGCGAGGAGAGCAGCGCTGCCAGGGAGCTGCTGCCAGCAGAGCTCTCGTGCCTCAGACAGCCCCTTGTGCTGGGCCCTCCAGAGCCAGCTGGGCAGCGGGGCTGCTGCTGCCAGCACTGACCCCTGCAGAGATGCCAACACTGACCCCTTCACTGGTACCAGCACTGACCCCTGCAGAGATGCCAACACTGACCCCTTCACTGGTACCAGCACTGACCCCTGCAGAGATGCCAACACTGACCCCTTCACTGGTACCAGCACTGACCCCTGCAGAGATGCCAACACTGACCCCCTCCACTGGTGCCAGCACTGACCCCTTCACAGATGCCAGCACTGGCACCTCCACTGGCCCCCCTGTCCATCTGGGTGTGCCTGTGTCCATCTGGGTGCCTGATAGCCACCTGGATGTCCCTGTGTCCATCTGGGTGTCCCTGTGTCCATCTGGGTGTGCCTGTGTCCATCTGGGTGCCTGATAGCCACCTGGATGTCCCTGTGTCCATCTGAGTGTCTCCTGTTCTGCCTGGGTGTCCCTGTGCCCATCTGAGTACCCTGTGTCCATGTGAGTGTCCCTTTGAGTCCAGGCCCAGCCTTTTCCTTGGCTCCTGCTGCCCTGGCAGGGGTTAAAGAGCCGTAGGAGGGCGCAGGGCTCTGGAGCTGCAGACAATAAAACTTCCCTGAAGTTTGGGAGCCCCTGGCACGGACCCATCCCTGTACTTAAGCAGAAAATCACCAGAGAAGTGCTATAATCTGACAGATTTTTCACAGGCTTAAATATTCATGAATTAGAGGAATTGGCAGAATTTTCTACATTATTAGCTTTCATCATGGCTCCAGGAGCAGTTGGTGCACTGGCTGCTCTTCAAAAGCTATTAATCGAGTCTGTCATCACAGCAGCCATTTTTTAATTAGCTGCTTTACGGAACGATCTGGTGCAGGAGGGAGACTGCAACATTTAAATGGTATTAAAGTTTTAAAGGTGCCCCTTTCCATTTTTAATCCCGGTTCTGGAAGGCCACGACAGGGAACCGAACGCCTTCACTCCAATGGTTAACTTCCCGCTTTCCTCTGGAAAAAAGCGACTCTTGGAAAACCGAGCCGCTTCTACCCGGAGAAGAAATTGCAGGGAATAAATTGTTCTGGAAGCTCGCAGCATTCCTGCCCGATGAAATCAAGGCGGGATGTTCGTGGCTGCAGCACGGAGTGTTCAGGGCTGGGGAGGCAGAGGCAGGACGTGGCCTCTCGCTGGGCTGGGATTTTGGGAACACTCATGGAAATGAGTGCCAGACCAGACCTGCTCCCGCATCCCTGCATGGCTCCGGGGGCATCCCCTGGGCAGGCAGAGCCTGGGGAGCCCCAACACCACACAGGTGCCACCCCCAGCACCCCCGGCTGCTCCTGGAGCAAGAGCTGGCAGGAATTCTGTGGGATGTAACCCAGAGCTTGGGCAAGTTGGAGAGAGCTCCTGCCTAAAAAACCAGGGGCCTGTGAACCACATGTGTGGGCTGCTCCTGCATCCATGTGGATTGCTCCAGCATCCCCGCAGGCTGCTGTGGAAGCGCATCTTTGGCCCCAGCTGGGAAGAGCGAGGGCCGTGCTCTCAGGAATTGGGGCATTAAATCCCTCCGTGCTCCACGCTCTGCCCTGGCCTTGGCAGGTGCCTGGGCTGGATTCACAGCCGGCCTTTTACCTGGGATTCTCCTGCCCCTGAATCCTGGCAGAGCCGCGATGCCACTGAAGGTCCAGCTGGAAACGTCTCCTGACCGGGAGGTGTCCGGCTCTGGGGTTCATCAGGGGCTTGGAGAATGGGACAAACCCCTGTTCACATCCTGGGTGTCTTGGGACTGGGATGCAGGGGGAGCACGGGAGAGGTGCTGAGGGGCTCCCTGCGCTGGAGGTGGGCACAGATCCGGGGTCACCGCCAGGCAGCGAGGCTCGGATCCATCGGATTGCTCCGATGCTGAACGTGCTGTCGGAGCTTTTCCCTAAACTTTAACAGCCCTGCCCTTGGCTCTGCCCCCGCTCTTCTCCCCGAGCCAGAGGTGCCGCTGCTCTCCTGCCTGATTATTTGCATGGGAAACACAGCAAAATTCTGCCTTTGTGGTGGCTTGAAATGGGAATTTTTTGGCATCAATGTCGCGTCTCCAGCTCTGGCTGCTCCTTGCTGCCAGCGCTGTAATTTGTGTATTGTGGTGCCGGTGTCCCGCTGACCGGGACGGGAATTGCTGTCTGGGGAAGATTTCCCTCAATTGTCATGTAAAACGTGGAAAGCAAAGGAATTGGCAGCTAAAATCGCTGAAATGCCACTGCTGCCTCTGCAACCCTTGAGAAGTTGCTCTTTGTAATGCCGGCTGGGAAGCGGAGGACTGGGGGGTTGGGGATTTTTGATGATGTGGAATAGGGAAAGTCTGAACCTCGGGCTTCAGGTGGATTTTAATCCTTTGTGGGAAACGATTCTTTTAATGAAGTATAAATATTTGTATTTTGGTAGCAAACGTGATCCCCTGTGAGACTCAAACTGTGCCCACAGATCCTGACGCTCAGGAAAAGGGGGAACAAATCCTGCTCTACTCCACAGCTTCAAGGGAGGGAGGACAGGGAAACATTCCCAAAAACCCCTTTTTACTCACAGTGAGTGACTTTTCTTGGGTTTCCTTGCCTTGTTTGGGTTTGTGGGTTTGTTTCTCCTGCTGTGAACGGACGGGGCTTGGAACAGCCTGGGACAGTGGGAGGTTCCCTGCCCATGGAATGAGATGAGCTTGAAGGTGCCTTCCCACTCAAACCATTCCACGATTCCATGTTGCTGTGTGGATTTGAAACCCGCTGTCTACAGAAACTTCCTCACTGCTGAGAACCCCGTGGAGAATCCAGCCGGGAGCAGGGTGGGATGTGGGGAAGGGCAGGAACTGCTGCCTCACAGCCACTCGCCCTCGCTCTGGTTAAAAATCCCGTGGGTTTGTTGCTTTTTTGTACCTCTGCTCCATCATTTTTCGTGTTTAGTCACTCCAGCAAGGCACACGCCCTCCTTGGCAATTAATTGTGGTTGTTCCCTGTGAGTTCTTGAACAAAACTCTCTTTATTAGGACTCCAAGCATCCAAAAGCTTTGCAGAACTGTTGGGATCCTGCAGCACATGCTGGCCTTTAATTACGTCCCCCAGATAGGAGAATTTATTAGCAGAATATGCTCAATAAGTTCTTTAAAGTGTGGGGTTGGCCTGTAACACACAGCTCCGCTTTGCTATTTGTGTTTGGGGGTAAAAATGAGGATTTACATTGAAATTCAAATGGAACCCGAGCGAAATGAGGGGGTTTGTGGAGAGCACCCCCTGCAATCTCTCCATCCTGCCGTGCGTGGGGCTTGACGGAGCTGGGAAGGAGGAAAATGCTGCTGGAGGGTGTGAAAGTGGTGGGGAATGGTGGGAGTGTGGGCTGGGACTGGGATTGGGGTTGGGACTGTGACGGGGATGGGGATGGGGATGGGGATGGGAGCAGCTCTGCAGCCAGGCTGGAATTTCCACAGCGCCATCCCTGTGCTCCTGGGCCCCTCGGAATGTGGGGCTGTGTGACACCGTGGGGCTGGGAGGGAACTCGTGTATCCATGAGAGCCAGCCCCAAAATCAGCTTCATTTCCCTGTTTGAACAATGCAGCCATATGGGCTTCTCCTCATTAAAGGCCTTTTTTCTGTGAGGAAACCACGGCAGAACGAGCGTGGAAGCCGACATAATTAAAGGCTTCTTTTTCCCCAGCCGTGGTGCTCCGGCCTTTGAAGAGCTCGGGGATCCCGGAGGAACGCTCTGAACTCGGCAATATTTTGATAGCTGCAATAACATAATCAAAAGATGCTTTCATGAAGAGAGCACCTTGTGTGCATTGCGGCCGCCCCGCTCCCCCCGGTCCCGCTCTAATGGGGTCCAGAGCTTGTGTGCAGATGGGGAGCTCCATTTTCTGCCGGGGCTGCTCCAGGGACGCTGCCTGAGGAGGGCTGGAAAGGAGCCGGAGCGTTTCCGTGCAGCCCCTGTCCCTCTGCCCCGGCCCTGGGGTGCTCGGGGGTGACCCAGCGCGGGCTGGGGGTGACACAGGGAGCGGGGGCCGAGCCCGCCCGCCCCAGCCTGGGCTGTGGGCCCTCCAAATGACTGCACACAGCGATTCTCTGCTGCTTGAGAGGCGGCCAGGTTGTTTTTCATCCTGAAATCCTCATTAACGCGCTTTAATGTCTCCCTGCCGTTCCGAAGCGGCTCAGCTGCGGGCAGGAATCCGCGATCCTCCTCCCCGTGCCCGAGCCATTGAAATGCCTGGTTTGTTCCCGGTGTCTCCCAGGCCGAGCCCCAGCCGTGTCCATCCACCTGAGTCCTGGCAGGCTGGGCTGCTTGGAACGAGGAAATTGGGGCAGTTCTTTAATCATTAAGCTGGAATCATTAAGCTTTAATCAGGCCAAATTAGGGTTTTGCATCCCGCTGCCTCTCTCCAGGCGCTGATTGTGCAAACTAGGGCGCTCCTGAAGCAGAGCTGGCCCGGGGCTCTGGGGCTCTGCGGGCACGGGGCCACCACTGTCCCCAACACCAGGGCTCCACAGCTCTGTCCTTCTGGGCAGAGAGCAGCTGGCACGATGCCACCAGCGTCTCCTCCTGGGATCCTGCAGCTCTGTCCTCTGTGGGAGGAGGACGGGTTCCAAACCTTCCACACTCGGGAGGAGCTGCTCAGCCCCTGCCTGGCACCAAGAGGGGACAGCAGCACCCTCCTGCCACAGCCCCCCAGAGGCTCAGCTGGGAGTGGGAACCCCAAAACCTCAGGATGGAAGGAGCTGGGGATGTCACAGCACTGCCTGTCACCCCCTGTTGTCCCACAGTTTGCTTTCCCTTGACGTTGCTGGAGCAGGGACAGGACCAGGTGAGCCCCACACAAATCCCAGTGTCACACATTCCAGGCTAAGAGCGAGCCCTGTGCTTCCATTGCAATAAAAGAGCAGGATTCACATGGCTGATCCCTGAGTTTCCCCCTTTTTTAATGCATGTGTTTCCCCACAGTCTGAATTCTGGCTCAGCTGACGGCGCTGACTTTCCTCCCACTCCCACGTTTATTCCAAGACAACACAAGGGAGAGGAGGATGGGCCGGTTTTGCCCCAAAAATGGTTCCCCAGAGCAGCTCTTACAGCTGGGGGACAAAATATGGGGGGTTTAGTTGATAAGTACTTCCCCAATCACCTGAACCTCAGTTTATCCGAAATCTGGGGTTTCTCTCCAGCCAGACCCCGGAGGGGAAGCTTTGGAGACACCACCTGTGCCATGGACCTGGAATGGCCGGTGGCTTTCTGGTGGCAGATCCTGGAATGGTTTGGGCTGGAAGGGGCCTTAAAGCCCATCCAGTGCCACCCCAGCCAGGGCAGGGACACCTCCCACTATCCCAAATTGCTCCAAGCCCCGTCCAACCTGGCCTTGGACACTTCCAGGGATCCAGGGGCAGCCACAGCTTCTCTGGGCACCCTCACAGGGAACAATTCCTTCCCCATATCCCATCTCTCCCTGTCCTCTGGCACTGGGAAGCCATTCCCTGTGTCCTGTCCCTCCATCCCTTGTCCCCAGCCCCTCTCCAGCTCTCCTGGAGCCCCTTTAGGCCTTGGAAGGGGCTCTGAGCTCTCCCTGGATCCTTCTCTTCTCCAGGTGAACATTCCCAGCTCTCCCAGCCTGGCTCCAGAGGGGCTCCAGCCCTGGGAACAGCTCCGGGGCCTCCTCTGGAATTGCTCCAGCAGCTCCATGTCCCTCTGATGTTGGTTGCAGCACTTCAGGTCCCATCTTTGTATTATGATTCTCCCCTTGGTGAGGTTTGGGGTGGGTACCCACGGGAATTCCCTGCCAGCAGTCCTGCATCCCCCATCCTAAATCCTCACATCGCGAATCCGCGTGGCCAAAGGTGCCTAGGCTGAGTATGCCCAGCCCAGGGATCCACCAAGAACTTTTGTCCCCATCCAGACTCCCCCAGCCAAGTCTGATGGATTCTCATGGATCTCTTGGCACCAGGCTGGGATGGTACAGCCAGGTTTGCATTCCAGCCTTGGATCCCAAACCCCCGTGTTCCTCGGGACTGTCTCTCCCGTTATCATTTCCCCCACAATGCGCTCGCAGGATCCTCTCCCAGCATCAACCACACGGCAACCACCTCACATAATGCAACTTCTGTGCCGAGATTATTCATATTTTTTTTTTTCCCCCTTCCCTATTGTTGCTTTGCCAAGTTTTTCTTCTCGTTCCGAGGAGCCGAATGAAAAGAGCAGCGGCTCCGGAGCAAGGCCGGGCTCCGGAGGCAGCGCGAGCAAATCAACTCGACAAGCGCCGTCACAGGAGTCAGGGCGGGGGGAGCTGGGGAACAGCCAAACAAAAGCCCCTCCAAACGTCTGTTTGGATTTGAGTTGGTTTTCCTGGAATGTCTCATCACACGAAGGAACAATGCAGCCGGCAAGGAGGCTGCTCTGGGGAAAGGGCAGCCGAGGCAAGGGTGGCTTTGGGAGAGGGTTTCAGCCCAGCACCACGGGACAAGCAGCACAAAAGGGCTGTGCTGGGTTTGCAGCGGGAAGGGAGCGGGGCCCGCTGCCCCTGTTCCCTATGGACGCAGGGAATGGGGTGTGGAAGAGGGGTTGGGGTACGGCCACCCCCTCCAGCTCCAGCTGCTCCTTCCCAGAGAGCTGCTCCAGAGGTCTGGGGAACGCCACCGAAGAGGGAAGATGGAAAGAAACGGGGTTGTTTAGTCTGGGAAAGGGAAAACAGCAGGAGAGCGGGGAGTTTTCGGGGGCTGGGTTACAGGGAAGGGGCTGATGTGTTCCTGTGCCCTGGGACCAGGAGCTGCCGTGGCCAAGCCCCGGCCTTGGCGCTGGGAAACTGCCCCGTTCCAGCCCCTTGGAAGTGCCCCAAACCCCAGCATTTCTGCCCCAAAGTCCCCAGCTGTGGCAGCCACCATGGCACTGCCACTTCTTGAGGTCATTTCAGGGGTCGTTTCTCGCAGAGGGCAAAACCCAGGCAGGATTTGTGCCCTGCCCGCACTGCAGGTCAGCCTTTACCCCAAATGAACACCTGGGATGAATTTCCTGGGGGCAGGCGGGGGATGTGCTGGTGCCACCATGAGGGATCCCAGGGTGGATCGGGGTCCCTTCGGAGCGAGGGAGCAGCCCCGGGGCAGAGGCAGGGAGGGCACAGCCGGTGGTTCTGGGAAGGATTTCAGTCTCGGGTTTGCTTAGATCTGGTATTTATTAATTGTGGGGCAGCATTGGCTGTCCCCAAACGTCCTGTCCCTGGCACCCTCCATGGAGATGTTTCCATGGGAGATGTTGGCTGGGAGAACATTGAGGATGGGGACGGAGTGGGACCATCATTCCTGAAACACCTTCACACCCAAAATCCCTTTTTATTCCCATTTCCTTTCCTTTACAGCTGCTGGAAGATGGTTTTCTTTAGGACCAGGAATTTCCACTTTGCCTCTTTTTCCTTCCAAACCCACCCTACCTTCATTTTCCCTTCATTTCTGCGTCTTTTCACTCTCGACTCCTCAGCCGTACCGGCCACTTTAGCATAAGAAATGAAATTAATTCTCGTGCTCAGGCTCCAAATGTAAATTCCTTTATTAATAATTGAAATGGATTTATTTATGCAGTTTGATATTTCTCAGGTTCAGGGAAGCAATTCATTTTTCTCGCGTTGATGATCAACAGACACCGTCATTAAGCTCTTTCCTCCCCCCCACCCCATCCCCTTCTCCCATCTCATCCTGGTAAACAGATAAAAGCTGGGAGCCTGCTGGTCCTGGCAGGCTCCAGGGAAGACTTCCATGAGCTCATGGAAGTAAATAATTAATTGGACTTTATCTTCCATCCACTTTGGACAGTTCCTCCCCACAAAAGGGATGGATTCTCCTCCCAAATGTTTCCAGTCCCCACCACAGGAAGAGTTTCTGCCTGGAGCCTCCAAGGAGAGCTGCAGCATCCCTGGATCACCCGGAGAGGCTGGAGCATCCTGTGGGAGCATGGATGTGTTCATGCAGCCACAACACTCCAGGCTGGGAGAAATGGGGATGTGGGGGAATATTTTTAGCAAGAATCCCATGGATTTTGTTGGAATGAGACATGCCTGGAACCGAAGCCTCCCTGTGAAGCCCCCCCAGCCCGAGCCTACCTCTGGCAGCTCCTGGCACCTGGTTTCCATTGGACTGAGGGGTTCTCCCAGCCCTCAGGGCAGGGATACCGCAAAAACCCGGGAATGTTTCGAATTTCCAGCTGTTTCCTTGCGGTTTGGACCCCTGTGAGATGAACTGAGCTTTGGCTCAGTGTGGGTTTGCTTTTCCTCTCCCAGGAATGACGCCCCCGTGCCGGGCCCGGCTGCACGCGATGTCACACAGCTGAAACCAGCGCTTTTTGCCCCAAACTGAGCGACAACCCGATGTGAGGCCTCAGAGGCGGGAGGAACTCGTGGGGTTTGCTCACTGAAGCACAGGGGACATGCTGGAGGTTTCCCTTTCATCCCAGGCTTGTCAGAGCCAGAAAGATCCGAGCTCTGCCGTGCCACGACATCGGCAAAGCGCCGGCATGGCCACTCCCCGGATCCCCTCCCGCTCGCTCTGGAGAAGCTTTAACATTTCTCTTTTATCTCACTCTTGTGAGCTTCAAAGAGGCCAGGAAGCCAAGTCCTACGTTCCTGCAGCTGGGGATTATCCAGGCCCTGCTCCCCGCGCTCGGCCTGCAGAACTGGAATTGATTTATTTGGGGTTCGGCAGCAGCTCCCTGGCAGTTCCTGCACGGATGCAAAACCAGGAGGCTCCCAGGCTTTTCAGCACCCCAGCTCACAGGCCAGCAGCACCACGGAATGCAAATGCAGGGCCTCTTCCCCGGCTGCCTGCATGGCCTGTTCCTGCAGGCAGGAATTTCGCAGGAGCCTTCTCTTGGAAAACTCCTGGGACCAGGGGTGGAGTGACCAGGGGGAATGGCTTCCCACTGCCAGAGGGCAGGGAAAGATGGGATATAGGGAAGGAATTGTTCCCTGTGAGGGTGGAGAGGGGCTGGCACAGGGTGCCCAGAGAAGCTGTGGCTGCCCCTGGATCCCTGGAAGTGCCCAAGGCCAGGTTGGGCATTGGGGCTTGGAGCAGGCTGGGACAGCGGGAGGTGTCCCTGCCCATGGCAGGGGTGGCACTGGATAGGCTTCAAGGTCCCAACCCAAACCATTCCATGATTCCATGAAGATTTGCAGGATCTCTGCATCACTGGAAAAGCAGGAACTTGCTCTGATGCTGCCGCAGGTGGCTGGAAAGGCTCCGCATTGGAAAGAGCTGGCCCACACCAAGTCCCTGGGGGAAGATCCCTCCAGTGCCTCCCAGTCCATGTCACCCCCATCCCGTGTCACCAAACCTCCCCGAGCACCTCTCCAGGCCCGGTTTGTTCTGTTCGTAATTCCAGTTATGTTTGATGATTAATTCCCAATTGCAGCATCCCACACAATGGACGGAATTGATTGAAAACATGGAAATTTGTGGGGGAGAAATGCTTTAAAATGTGATTTTTGCAGCAGAGAAAGCTCCCTGTGAAGGATTCCATGAGCTACTGGGATGGAAGCCACATCCTTATGGAGATTGTGTTCCTAGCCAGGCTCTGGGCTGTGCTCAGGAACTTCCATGTTTCCCTGCTCCATTTGCCTCTTGCTTGGATCCTTTCCTGGGACATCAGGGCTTCCATAGGTTGATTTGCACTTTTTTCAGGGAAAAAATATTTTTGGGGTTGTTTGAAGGTAAATTATTCTCCTGGGACACTCGCAGGCATTGCTCTGGTTTGTCCCATTTCTGTGGGAAGGGCTGTGCTGGTCCCAGCCACTCCAAGCTCCCACTGGGATATTTTCACATGAGAAAATAAAAGGTTGGTTTTCATGGAATCCCAGAATCCCAGAAAAGTTTGGGTTGGAAGGGACCACGAGGATTATCTCGTTCCAACCCCCTGGGATGGACCCACAAAGGCTGATAAAGTTTTCAGTGATATTTCCTATTTTAAAAGTGTATTTGGAGGGGAATCCAGGCAGGGAACCCTGGAGGGGAGGGATGAGGGGAGCTGGGGGACGCTGGGGACCCCCATCCACCCCGGCTCCTCCTCCACAGACTTTTTTTAGAAAACTCCTTCCCTAATTTATTGGTTTTTCTCTATGGCAGGTGTGGAAATGCAGGGCAGCCCTGCCTGCAGCCCAGCTTCCCGGGAAAGCGGCGACGGACATTGATTTATGATCAAAAGGGAAAAAGCAAAGCAGAATAAAAAGAATACTTAAGACTTAAAAACAGGGAAATCTCGTTTCTTCCTGTGTAGGTGTTACCTGGGAATCTTTCATGTTAAACTTAAATGGAATTAAGAATGAGGGGAAAATCACCCTGGGAGCTGCGTGATCCTTGTAGCCCTCGATTAAAATTAATCCTGGCATTGATCTGTACAATTTATTAATAGCCTGGCACGGGAGAGGAGCCGCTGCCATAAACAGCCCGGCCCTCTCCGGAGCATCCCGGCCCCTTCCCTGTCCTCGCCTCGGCCCCGGGATTTAATAATTGATCCGAGCCACCCCTTCCAAACCCCCAGCACCAATTAACCAGCGGCCCCCCTGACCCGGGCTCTGCCTGCTGGGGAGAGGGGACGACACCGCAGACTTGAAACGAAAAAACCAAGAGCAAAGCCCTAAATCTTTTTGGCTGCCTGATTAATAATCCTGTCAGGCCTATCACAGGCACTAAACAGTAATGCTGGTTGCAGCTGAATTTTTTATACTTTCTATTAATCTTTAATGATAGCTTGGTCACCTAGTCTCTTTTATCTTGTCAGATAAATGTATGGTTAACAGGATAATGAGATTTCTGAGGCTCTGTTCCTGCTCACAGCCATGCAGCACATGGGGTGACCCCTGCCCCTGCCGGGGGAGCCGATGGAGGGCATGGTAATTGCTGGATGTGCTGGGAATGTATTGGGAGCTGATGGATGGTTTAAACTTTGATTTGAGGTCAGCAGGTCCCTCAGCTCTGGAAGGCAACTGTGGTTTTATTACTTGCAGGATCTGATGGGGATGTAATTAGATTTAGCTATTGCTTTATTAATAAGTAATTGTTCCCACTATTGCTTTGGGTTAGCAAATATATTCCACTGATAATTTAGGGCATTGATAGGGCTTTATTTATTAATAAATGGGAATGTGTATTTTTGCCTGTGGCAAAGACCAGCACAGAACTCGGGCTGGCCACTGCTCCCGGAGCGAAGGATTGCTTCTTCATTAATTCAATAATTAATCTAATTCTGGGAGCTGTGCGCAGCCTGCCTGTGCCAGGATGGCATCCAGGGACCGCCAGGGAGCCTGAGGTCCCCACGAGAGCTCTGTCACCACCTGCCCACCTGTCCCTGTCCCCTCAGCACCGGGATTGATCCAAGGGCAGATGGATGTGCCGGGATGCGCCGGGATGGCAGCAGCGCTGGGAGCAGCCGCCTTTGGGGTCAGCACAGGGCCTTTGGAACCCTCTGGACCTGCTGCTTCTCCCACCTCCCTGCCAGGGCCTCCCCCTCCTCCGGACCCCTCCCCATCACCCCCAGAGCAGGGAGGGACCCCCGGCCCCCCCCTACCCTCTGGGCATCCCCAGTGCCGGCGCTCCGGGGCTGAGCCCACCTCGGAGAGCGCCGGGCTGGCTCCCGCCGCATCCCTCTGCCTTCCCCTCTGCCCCACGGGTTTATTTCCCACAGATCCCGGGACAGGGAGGCGTCCGTGGCAGCGCAGGGCGCTGAGCAGGTTTCCCAGCTGATTTCCAGAGGGAGGAGGGTGCTGGGCTCCGCTCCCCACGCGCAGCCAGCGCAGGGCAGCCGTATTTTGGTGGCTTTTTGTTGCTCTGCTGCTCCAAGGAAGCTCCTTGCATTAATTATGTTGCCATGTAGAAAGCTCCGGCCTGTCATATATTTTTTTCTTTTTTTCTTTTCTTTTTTTTTTTTTTTAAGCTCTGTTTTTCATAAAGTGGTCCTAAAATGACACGGAAAGCAGCTGCTTAAGCAATTGTGCCAATTAATGGGTCTCTGAAATTAAAACGCCTACACAGTCTAGATGAGATTTCTCCAGGAGGGAATTCAGCAATTGTCTTCATGATAATCAGGCTTGACTTGTCTTAGCACACATTAATAAAAAAGCAAATGCATTCAAAGAGATGCCCTTTAGTGGAGAATATCCACAATATAGTAATGAGTCTCCGAAAAAAAAAAAAAAAGAACGAGGGGGGAGAGAGGAGGGATGCTGAGCTGGCTCCAGCCTTTCCTTGAGGGAGGGAGACTTGGAATTCATGTCATGGATTTGCTGGATTCTCCTGCTGCAGCTGCTGGATGCAAATCTGCTCTCTGTGCCGAAGCAGAGCCTGGGCAGCGGCTCAGCGGGATGGTCCAGAATTCCCATTGGAAGTGGGAGCACCGGGGGCTGTGGGGACCCTCGGGCCACGAGGGACGGTGACAGGGGCTGGGCTGGGGCTGCCAGGGGTGGCACAGGGGCCAAAGCTGCCGGACATCCTCCCGTGCCCAGCACCTGCTCCTGCCCTTGCCCTGCCGCAGGGGATGGGGCAGGAATTCCCGCTGGAATTGCTGCTGTGCCCTGCCGTGGATGGCCTCGTTCTGGCTGCGGGGACAGAGGGGACAAGAGGACAGGGACAGGGTGTCTGGCAGTGTCCAGGGCAGGGGTGGAGTCCCCATTCCTGCAGGGATGCCCTGCAGGGTGTGGCCCTGTGGATGTGGCACTTGGGGACATGGGTTATGGTGGCCTTGGGAATGGTTGGACTCGATGGTCCCCGAGGGCTTTCCCAACCGAATCAATTCCGTGATCCTGTGGTTCCCTGACCCCCACCCAGCAGGGGTGTTCACCTCCACCTCAGGAGGCCGAAGGGGTGGGAGGTGAGGCTGTTTCTGCCCTTAGCCTTAGGTCTGGCCCAGAGGGAGGGACCTGATTTACCCCTGGAAAACGAGGAATTCCCCCATCCCACCCCACTATTTTTGGGAACAAGGACGTGCATTAGTGTTAAGTGGCCACCCCATTTCCTCAGGAGAGGTTTAGGGGCAGCAGTCAAACCACTTGGGGTGTTTTTGTCCAAGAGCACCATCCCAATGCCAAAGAAAACGCCGAAATCCACGTGGGGACAGCCCATCCCCGGCAGGGACAGCCCTGGGACGCCCCGAGCTGCTGCAGCCTGGCACGTCCGTGTTCCCACGCGTGCTCCAGCCCAGGAGCAGGCACAGCTATCCCTGCATCTGGCACCTCGTTCCCTTCCCCCCTAATTAAGCGCAGCTCTGTTTGTGTTTGTTGGCGGCTGCAGCCTCCTGACAGTTTGTCTGGAAAAGTCTTTTCTCTTTTCTCCCCCTTGTTATTTTCATTTCAAAAATTTAGGAGGCTTTAAAAACAAAAGTATTTAGAGCAAACACGATCTTCCCCTATGCAAAATTGATGAAAGAAAAAGACTTACAGCTCTAAACCCCAGTGCTGCTGCTTCTGGAGCAGCCAAAGCTGTGAGTTCATGGAATTATGGGATGGGCTGGGTTGGAGGGGCCTTGGAGATCCTCTAGTTCCCATAAAATTAGTTAAAGAGGGACCAGCACCAGTGGCTGTGGGGCTGGAGCTGCTCCAGGGTCCCTCTGGCTGTGCTCCGGCTGTCCCATTCCTTGCCATTCCTGGGGCCATCCCGATCTTCCCCATCCTCAGCCCAGCTCTCCTGGGATCCCACAGCCCCCTCGGGCACCCAGGCCGGCCAGGAGCTGCCAGCTTGGCCTGGGGGCACAGGGAATCCTGCAAAACATTCCTTATTTTTCCTTTCATCCTCAATGGTGTTTTGGATTTTCAGTTCCATCCTGGTTTGAGCAAATATTTTGATTGCACCCAAGTGTGAACATAACAAACGCTGTTTAGACAAAACCAGCACGGCCTCGATTAGTTTTAGACAATTTGTCCTAATATTGTTTTGGATCACGCATTTATTCCCCCATAAAGATTTGATTGCTTTGCTTGTTCCATTAATCTTTATTTGTTTAATCATCTGCTAAATCTGTTTAATCATTGGTTTAAGTGGAAAGATTACATGAAGATATTTAATGCTCGGTGCCAGAGCTGCCCTGACATCTAATCCAGCGTTGTTCCCTCCCCGGGATCGCCCTGGGTCCTGCTTTTCTGCACAAGCCACCGGCTCCCACCCGCTGGGATTTTCCCGAGTTGTCCATCATTTCCCAGCCCTCCGCCAGCGATGGGTGAAAAAACCCAAAGAGGAAACCCCCGGGCCTGCCTTCGCCGCAGCGCAAACATTTCCAGGCTGCCAGGATGCTGTGATGGATGTGGCTCAGCCACGGGAGGAGGGCCCCGGCCCCGACCGTCCCTGTTCCTCCCACTGGATTTGGTGACACGAATTAATCCCCGGGAAGGCAGCGGTGTGAGGCGCCAGCATCTTTTTTATGGATAATGCCAGGGGAATTCGGGGATCTTAAACTTCGGGGAGAGAGCCGGGTGGTTGTGGCTGCAGTGGGACCTGCAGGTTAAAGCTTCATTCCAGCTGGAAAAGAGGGATCTGCCTCTGGCGCTTCGCAGAGGCTCAGAGCAGCACTTTAACCATGGTTTTCCTTTTTGCCCGGCTTCTCCCCGCTCCCAGCCCCGTTCAGCCATCCCAGTCCCCCATCCCGCTCCTCCCCGCTCCGGGCCAAGGCAAGGGGTGAATATTTGAGGCCAGGCCGCGTTTTCCCCGGCCCAGGCTGGGCTTGGAACGCGCGATATTCCAGCAGCTCCGGCTCGGCTGCCGCTGCAATCAGCGCCTCGATCGCAGGGAGGATATTTTATGAATTAATTAAACAGGAGATCACGGAGGGTCCGGCAGGACGGGGGGAGGAGGGAGCCCGGCAGAATCTTAACGAGCACGGGGGGGAATTCCACCCCCGCTCCCCACCAGCGCCTTGGATGGGGGTGGGTTTGGGGGGGACTTTTTGTCCTTTTCCCCTATTTTTTGGTGCCTCACCCTGGTGAGGGGGGTGCAGCCTCCCCGGACAGGGGGTGCCGCCCACCCAGCCGGCCGGGCCGGCTCTGATTGTGCCGAATATCCGGCGATTTGTGTCGAGCACCGGCGGGCGCCGGCGGATCCTCGCTGGCAGATCTTGTCCTCATTACTGAATAATTCATCGCCGCATTAATGGCTTCAGATCCCAGCGCGCTCCCGCTCTCTCCTCCTCTCCTGCCTCACTCTGCCCACTTGGGAAAACTTTATTATGCCTCGCTCTGACGACAGAGTATACAGATAAAAGATAATTGCTTGGCTTGACTCCCCCATTGATATGAAAATAAGATTTAAATTATTCACTTCAGTTTAAAGGTTAGTTGAAGGTTATTACAGGGGATAAAAAAATCACTCTTCATAACATTTCTGTTGGAGATGAGACAGGTTTGAAAGGCCTAATTTGCACGGCAGGCCGAGGCGGCTTGTTGTGAATAAACCCGGAGCCCCTCCAGAGATTTTAATCGCCAAGAAGTCAATTATTTATAAGCAAATTACGCCGAGCTGCTCGGGTATAGACAACCCAGCTCGGCGTGAATAGGGACAAGATGGAACCTATATAACTTAATATACCTCCCATTGAACAGCAGCGAGATTCTCGCCCGGCGCTTCCCGCCTCTAATCCCGGCTGGAATTTAATGAGCGGCTGAATTTCAGAGGGGGGGCCTGATCCCGGCTCCCTTGGACTCCTGTTTATTTTATTCCTCCCCTTCAGTCTCCCGGCTTCCAGCCTGCGCCTCCAGCTCCCTTTTGTGTTGCCGCCTTGTAAATGGAATTAAAGGATTGTAAATTTTCCTGCCGAGCAATAGGCCTTGAAAGCGGGGACGTCACTTTGCCGAGCGATCGGCTTTATCCCGGCTTTCACTTAATGCTCTTTTATGTAGGGAACGATTGCAGCGCCTGGTGCTGGGAGAGTGGCAAATCTCCTGGTCGGAGTTAATAATTAATGCCCGGCCCTGGCAGCGGGGCCGTGGTTCAGAGCGGGCTCACCCCGACCGCAGCGCTCCCCATCCATCACCGGCACTCGCTGCTCCGCAAAGAAATATCCGTGGAAAACCCGACGAGCAACGGGATCCCAGAGCTCTGCGGGTGTGATCCAGGCCGTAAATCCCTGGTTCTGTGGGACTGTAGGTGTGCGGAGTGCTCGTGGAAGGGACAGGTTCTGGGTTCAGCCCTAAATGCAGGTGCTTTACAGAGACATCAGGGTCTCCCACTCGGGTGCCTCATTAATCCAGGGAAATGCAAATGGGGTGAGCACCGGGCTGGGAGCTCCCTCCCCACATTCCTAGTGCTCCATGTCCTGCTCTCCTGGAGCTCCCAGGGATGATGGCAAAGTCACTGCCCTTCCATGGCAACCTCCCCCAGGTATCTGGTAGCCCAAGGACTGGGGATCCCAAAGGCTCCTCCTGCTCAGCCTGAGCCACACAATTCACCCCCAGCCCCGTGAGTGTGGCACCAGAGGGATGGGGCTGCTTTAGGATCACAGAATCCATGGAAACGCTCCGAGGGCTGGAGCTCCTCTGCTCTGGGGACAGGCTGGGAGAGCTGGGGGTGTTCACCTGGAGAAGGGAAGGTTCTGAGGAGAATTTAGAGCCTGAAGGGGCTCCAGGAGAGCTGGAGATGGACTTGGGACAAGGAATGGAGGGACAGCACACAGGGAATGGATTCCCAGTGCCAGAGGGCAGGGATGGATGGGATATTGGGAAGGAATTGTTCCCTGGGAGGGTGGGGAGGGGCTGGCACAGGGTGCCCAGAGGAGCTGTGGCTTCCTCTGGATCCCTGGAAGTGTCCAAGGCTGGGTTGGATGGGGCTTGGAGCACCCTGGGATAATGGGAAGTGTCTCTGCCCATGGCAGGGGTGGCACTGGGTGATGTCTAAGGTCCCTTCCCACCCAAACCAAGCCTTCTCCTCTCTCCCGTTTGAGCTGGAAGAAGCACTGGAATGTTCAATCCCGCTCCCCAAAGCCCGCCCAGGCAGGACCCGTGGGTCCCTCCGTGAGCAGAGCTGTTATTTGTGTGTGGGTTTGGTTTGGGATGAGCTGGAAGCAAAGCCCAGGAGCGGCTCCAGACTCCTGTGCCGCAGGAGAAGGGCAGAGCAGGGAATGTGTGCGCACGGAAGGTGTTTTCCATTGTGGCAGGCCCTGCGTGTGCAGCGCTGCCCGGTGTGGATCCGGCTCTGGTGCATCCCTGGCGCAGCAGAAAGCAGAGCTGAGCTATTCCTGAGCGCTCAGAGGTGTCGTGTTCCAGTTAAACCCTTTTACCTTTTATTTAAAATTCACGGAGGCCTGACAGGTAATCCCGGGAGCTGGAGCGTCACGGCAGCCAGGGCTGAGCTGTGCAAAGCAATGCCGTGGAAATCCCGGGCTTTCCTCTGCCTCCCTTTTCCTTCCACAATTAGTGCCCCTTTTCCTTCCCCTGATTGTGGATGGGTAGAGCTGGTGGTGCTCCCTGGATCCAGCCCCTGCTGTGGGCACCGTATCAATATATTGAGAGAGATCAGATATTGATACATGGTGAGAGATATCAGACATTGATATATTGGGAGAGATATCGGACATGATAGACTGGGAGAGAGAGGCTGCCAGACCCTGGGTAAGGCCTGATTTATCCTGAAGATTTTCGGAGTCCCACTGGACACGCCAGGCCTCAGCAGTTTTCCTATGGAATCCTGCTGGAGGGAATTAATGGGCTGCAGATGATCTTTACAGATGTTAATAATAACGATGATAATAATTATTATTAATAATAATTATTAATAATAAACAACAGCAGTAGCAATAGCAATAACAATAATAACAATAATAATGACATTAATAATAAGGCTGTCTGGCCTCCCTGCTGCCCCATCCCCGTCCCAGCTCCGTGTTTCCCCCAGCCCTGCCTGGTGCCTGGGCAGGGACAGATTAATGAGGGACAGATTAATGAACTAATTGGCTGGAATTGGTGGAGCTGGAATGCACAGGGATGGGCTGCCAGGAGGCGGCTGCTGCTGAGAGCTGGGATAGCCGGGGAGCTTTGATCTCCCGTTGTCATTATCCAGGGCCTTGGGAGCATCCCGAAAGCACCCTCGGACATCCCCCCGGAGCTGGGAGGGGCAGAAGGGAGCTGAGGGGTGGAATGGTTGGGACCAAAGGCAGCATCCCTGGAGCCTGCTCCAGCAGAAATGGGTGAGACTGGGCATTCCCACTGCTGCCAGGGATGGGCCGTTATCCACAGGGAATGCTCTGCCCGTTAGCTGGGATAACTCCAACGGGAACTCCTCGCTTCCCAGGCTTTTCCTTGTGCTCCACAACCTCTGGCACTGGATGTCTGCTTTCCTGGTGCTCAGTGCCCGTGGAATGACACAGTCCTTGGGGGGAAACTGCTTGGGAGAGTCAAACTGGAGTGTCCCAGGTGAGGCGGCATCACCGGGAATTTCTGAGGGATGAGGAGGTGCCAGCAGTGCTTTCCCCACCCCAAATCCCGCTGCCTCAGGGGAGCCTGGAGCAGAAAGCACTGCCCATCTTTTTATCTCGGAGCAGCGAGGCTGGGCCCCTCCTGCACTCCCACGTTTGCCTTTCCTGCCTGCTCCGAGGGAGAAAAATCCCTCTTAAATCATTCAGTGCCTCTCTAATGTATTCACAGCATGGACGAGGGAACAAGATCTGAAACACTCCTTTTTCCAGTCAGACTATTAACCGGTGACACTTTGACACCGGCAAGAAGTATGGGAGATTAAAAAGTAAAAACTGCACAGAAATCTAAGTGCCTTCCCATAGTGCTGGAATAAAAATTGCTGTTAGGAGCATTAAAATAGAGCCCTTGTCAGGAGCGATGGATTCCGGGGACGTGCCTGCTGCTTCCCGTGCCTTCCCTGCTGCTTCCCGTGCCTTCCCTGCCTCTGCTTCCCGGGAAAGGGAAACCAGGGAGCGCTCAGAGGAGGCAGAAGATGCACTCCCAGGCTGAGGCAGGGGATGAAGGCTCAAAGGGAGGGGTTTGGCCTCTCCTCCCGGGAGATTTGGACCCGTGGGGTCTCGGGGGGCCCCTTTCATCTGCCCATGACATTTGGAGTCCCCCGGAGGCGGCTGGGGGATGAAAGCAGGAGATGAAGGAGCCGGCTTTTCTTGGCACCATTAATCATTTATCAGCTAATCAAGAACGCTCGCAGGAGATGGGGGGAGAGAGGAGCTCGTTCCTAATAGGAATTAGTTCGCTCACGGTTATTTTTTCCCCTTGCTCTGATTTCCCAAGGAAATGAGGCGTGGGGAGGGCTGCAGTTACCCCTCCCTCCTTCCCAGCACCCTGGACCTCCCAGCAGCCGGGATGGGCTGGCCCAGAAAGCCCCTCGGGGCCTGAAATTCCCAGCACAGGGAGCAGGAATCGAAGCCAGGAGGGAGCAGCCAGGTGGGGTCGGGCTCTGCTCCTGGGGAACAGGGACAGGATGGGGGACATCGGGTTAAGCTGCACCAGGGGAGGCTCAGGTGGGACATGAGGAGGAATTTCTGCCTGGAAGGGGTGGTCAGGCCTTGGAACTGCCCAGGAGGGTTTGGAGTCCCCATCCCTGGAGGTGTCCAAGGAATTCCTGGACGTGGCACTCAGTGCTCTGGGCTGGGGACAAGGTGGGCATCGGGCACAGGTTGGACTCGATGACCTTGGAGGGCTTTTCCAGCCTCAGGGATTCTGTGATTCTGTAAAATGTCCCCAGGTGCCACACCTGCATTGTGGGCATGGAGACTGTCCCTCAGGGTGGTGGGAAGACGCTCTCCTGAGTTGTGGCTCTCCGGAAACTCCCCTGGAAGCACCTGGAAAAGCAACGTGGGCATCCAGCTGGGAGCCACACGAGGCTCTGCGGCGTGGCAGGGAATCAGCCTCCATGGGGTTTTCCTGTGGGCTTCAGGGGTTCCTCCCAGCCCCTGACACCTCACACAGGAGCAGCCAAACCTTTCAGTGGATTTTGCTGAACTTCCAGCTCCTGGAGTGGCATTGGGTGAAAATCTCCCCTTCCTGAGATGAGAGGTGCACATTTCAACCCCCCTGGCCTGAAAATGTGAACCGCGCTCTCTCAAACGAAACAGAAATAAGAGCAAATAAACGACACTTTAAAATCTTGTGACATTTCCGTGAGCGAGTGGTGATTTCTGGGTGTTTGGAGCCGGCGATGCCACGCTCAGCTCTGCTGCATCCTCGGGCGATGCTCGCAGGGAGGGTTTAATTCTCCCATAAATACTGCAGCTTTACAGCAGCAGCCCCGCTCAGATAGGCAATAATACCCAGTTCTGCATTTCAGGTAAGGCTTTAAACTGAATTAAATCTCCTCAGTGTGGCTAATCAGAGATTAGCTTTGATCACAGTGTGTTAGCCCAGGCCAATCCCATTGAGATCCTCGGGCAGCCCCAGCACTGGGAATGCTTCCTCCTGTGCTTGGAACGCTGAGCCCCGGCCCCAGGGCAGGCCAGAGGGGATTGTTCCTCTCCTACTTTTAGGTGTTTGTCTCCATGCAGGGAGAGGTCCCTGTGGTGCACTGGACATCTCCTGCTGCCCTGGGCTGGGGGTGCTGGGTGCCCCGTGCCCGTGGCTGGTGGGTTCTGGGGTTAGATCCGACCTCTCCCAGCTCCCAGCTTTCCCTCTGGGCCTTCCTTCATCTCCTGCATCCCAGGAAAGGGTGAAGATCCATCCTGGAAATGGGAAGAAGGGATGGAGCTGGTAACGAGGGGGTTCGCTGGAGCTGGGTTATAGAGCACCGAGGGGCTCCAGTTCACATCTAGCAGCTGTTATTCCATGGAATCCTGGGATGGCTGGGTTGGAAGAGACCTTAAAACTCATCTCATTCCACCCTGCCATGGGCAGGGACGCCTTCCACAGACCGGGTTGTTCCCGTCTTGGACACTCCCAGGGACGGGGCACTGGTACGGAGCTCTGCCAACCCTTTCCCTGGTTGGGAATGTCCTCCGTGGTTGTTCCTCGGGATTATTCATGGCCCAGTGGATGTCCGAGATCCCGAGCGCTGGCCTGGAGCTGCCTTAGCAACAATTTCCTGCTGCTATCGATTTTGGGGGCTGTGTGGTGGGCAGGAGCCCCGGGAGCCGCGCCGAGCATTAACCCAGCTTTCCTCCAGCAGGTCCAGAGCTCCCCCGGCACGGCCCGCCCTAATGGGCTGCAATTACTCAGCGCTAATTGATTGGGCACGGCGGGAGGGGGGAGCAGCTCCGTTCCCTGCCAGGGGTTTTATGGCCAGGCTCATAACGGAGGTGATTTGCTGCTGCCCCGTCCCTCTCGGGTTATGAACCATCCTCGGTGATCCCGCACTCCATCCCTGCCGGCCTTCCAGCAGCACACCCGGCTCCGGGGCGGCTGGGGGCGAGTCCCCAGGGATGGCTGTGGGGGAATGCTTCTTCCCTCTCTGAGTGGTGCCAAGGAGATCGGGAATGGCAGGGAGAGACCCGCTCTGGGACTGCCGGGGAGCGCCAGAGATGCAGGATCTGTGCTCTGCTTCCAGCGCCAGGGAAGGCTTTGGAACAGCTCCGGTTGTCACAGGATCACAGAATCCTGGATTGTTTGGGTTGGAAAGGACCTTAAAGCCCATCCAGTGCCACCCCATTCCACGGGCAGGGACACCTCCCACTGTCCCAAGGTGCTCCAAGCCCCGTCCAGCCTGGCCTTGGACACTTCCAGGGATCCAGGGGCAGCCACAGCTGCTCCAGGCACCCTGTCCCAGGGCCTCCCCACTGTCCCAGGGAACAATTCTTTCCCAATATCCCATCTCACCCTGCCCTCCTTCTGTTTCGGGGCAGAACGTTTATTCCTGCAGCAGCCAGAGGGAGTTTAATCCCAAACCCTTCATGCCTCTCCTGTGCCCAAATCCTCAGGGATGGGGAAATCACAGCAAACCCTCCTCCTCCTCCTCCCCTGTTAAACCTGGAAGTTTAACAGCCCTGGGGAGGTGGGTGAAGCCTGGATTTGTGTTCTCATCAATATGGCACCCGCTTGGAAACCCTGGATCTCTCCTGTGTCTCTGCCCAAGTGACACCGAGCTGTGGTGGGACCGAGCAGTGCCACCCCCCCACCAGGCAGGTTCTCCCAGGCAGTCGGGGAGATTTTCCAACAGATGAGCACCGGTGCCTTTGAAGTCGTCAGCTGCCTGCCTGAAAAATCCAACCTGGAGCTTAGAGCGGCTTGGAACATCCGCAGATCTGGGGAGAGATGGCAGAGCCTGGGCCTCGTTATCTCGCCGGGGCCTGATGGGTTTGTAAAGCTGACGAGGGGAGCTCGCGGGTGTGGAATGGCACGGAACATCCAGCTGACCTGGAACTGCGGGAATTCGCCCGGAGCTGGAGGAAAGCCAGGCAGTCCTGCAGGGAAAAACACCCTGAGCCTTGTTCCGGGCCCCGCTGAGCCAGAGCAGACGCACTGGGAGACTCTGGGCTGGCCCTGGTGGAGACTGAGATGGGGAGAAAAATGCCAAGGTCTCCCCATCCACCCACTGCCAGGATGAGAGGAAATGGCCTTGAGATGCACCAGGGAGATTTTGGTTGGATATTGGGAAAAGTTCGTCATGGCAAAGGATGTTCAGCCCTGGAACGGGCTGGGGTCCTCATCCCTGGAGGGATTTGAAGCCGTGTGGATGTGGCACTTGGAGACATGGGTCAGTGGTGGCCTTGGCAGTGCTGGGGCATGGTTGCACTCAAAGGTCTCCGAGGGCTTTTCCAACCCCGTGTCCCACAGACGGTTTGGAACAGCGAGAGTGGAGAGAAGGAGCTGCTGGATCGGGACGTGGCTGGAACCCGCAGGGTGTCCAGAGGGAGCCACCCCACCCGTGGCAGCCCTTTGGGGCCAGGCTGTGCGCTGTGGGACGGATGACGATTTCTGGGCAGAGCAGCAGCACCCTGTCCCGCGAGGCTCCGGTCCCCCCGCGCAGGGATGGGGTGGGTGTGGGGTGCGTGTCCCCCGTGTCCCCCATGTCCCCCGTGTCCCTCGTGTCCCCCAGGCCGGTCCCAGCAGATGCACGGCCGGGCACAGCCACACGGGGGTGGGAGAGTCCCTGGGCGCGGGACAGCGGAGGGACCGGGATGACCGAGCCTGGACCCCCGATCCCCGCGCCCCTCCCCGGGCAGGGCGGGCCCCAGCAGCATCCCCGGCTCCAACCCTTCTGCTGCATCCCTGACCGGGATAACAACCCCGGCCATCCCTCCTCCCCCTCCCACAGCCTGTGCCGCCCTCAGCCCGGCCCAGCTCACGGTGCAGGGCAGCAGAACACCTGGAGAGCTCGAATTCCAGGGTCCTGAAGGTCTTTTCCAACCTAAATCCCAGAACCACAGAATGGTATGGGTTGGAAGAGACCTTAAAGATCATCCAATCCCACCCCTGCCCTGGCCAGGGACACCTTCCACTATCCCAGCCTGCTCCAAGCCCCGTCCAGCCTGGCCTTGGACATTCCAGGGATCCAGGGACAGCCACAGCTTCTCTGGGCACCCTGTGCCAGGGCCTCCCCACCCTCACAGGGAACAATTCCTTCCCCATATCCCATCTAAATCTCCACTTTTCCACTATGAAGCCATTCTCTGTGCCCTGTCCCTCCATCCTGTGTCCCCAGTCCCTCTCCAGCTCTCCTGGAGCCCCTTTAGGCCCTGCAAGGGGCTCTGAGCTCTCCCTGGAGCCTTCCCTTCTCCAGGTGAACATTCCCAGCTCTCCCAGCCTGGCTCCAGAGGGGCTTCAGCCCTGGGAGCAGCTCTGGGGCCTCCTCTGGAATTGCTCCAGCAGCTCCACGTCCTGCTGATGTTGTACCCTGGCGCTGGAGCAGCTCTGCAGGCTGGGGCAAAGGGGCCAATCCCCTCCGTGTCCCGCTGGTGTTGATTCCAGGATTCCCTGCTGCCCGGGAGAGCTGGCTCTCCAGGTGTTTATTTGTTCTGTGGGATATTTGCATCCCGTCCTGGCTGTGCTGGGATATCTCCAGTCCTTCGGGAGCTGTTTGCTTTGCTGTGACCTTTGGATCTGTGGGAGAGACTCGGGACAAGGTCAGCGTTCGTAACAACAGCGCTGCCCTCCCCGCATCGATCCGGGCGCCGGCGCAGCCCCGCTGCCTCTGGCACATCGTGGTCCCTCTGTCACCGGCACCGATGACACCAGGGACACCCAGCCTCCAGCCCCACAGCGGGTGGCAGTTTCACCGCTGCCAGCGGAGGAATCCTCCCCACCTGTCGGTCTGCTCCAGAGTAATCCTTTCCTCAAACCGGGCGAACCGTTTGGCTTGGCTGCTCTCCCGTGACTCATCAGGGAAATATTTCATGGATCGATATCCCGGTGCACGAACAGGGCCATCCAGGGCCACGGGGTTTGGGATGAACTGGGTGATTCTGACAGCCTCGTGCGCTGCTCACAGCAGGTTGATTGGCTGTAAAAATCCACTTTTCTCAAGGAGGTTTCCAAGACAAAAGCAGCTCCAGGAGAAAAAACGAAAAGCAGCCTGGTCTGGTGGAGTGAGGTGAGCTTTGAGGTTCCTTCCAACCCAAACCAGAGCTGCAGCTCTGCCAAAAATCCCCTCAGCACCAGACCCGTGTGCCCCTGGCATGGAGGGGACGTGGGGCTCTGCCCCTGCTCCGACAGAGGCCCCACCTCACCCTGGCCATGGGTCTTGTCCCACCTTCCCTGACGTCCTGCAAATGTCCCAGAGCTTTTCCCTCCCTCTGCTCCCCCTGGCCCTGAGCTCCCCTTGGCCAGGCTCCTGAGGCTGCTTCTGCTGTTGGATCCCGGAGGAGAAAAAAGAAT
This sequence comes from Oriolus oriolus, assembly GCA_013400235.1. NCBI lineage: Eukaryota > Metazoa > Chordata > Aves > Passeriformes > Corvidae > Oriolus > Oriolus oriolus. Next base: position 62,171 of record VXBT01004128.1, on the reverse strand, counting down.
AAATCCAAATGTATTGATTTGTGAGCTTGCTTTAACTGGCAAACAAAAGCCATGAGCAGTGTGGTTCCAAAATATCCTTTTCCATTTCCTGGAGCAAGCACTGGAGCTTTCCAATGACTGCAGGGCCCCGAGAAGCCGAGGAGGGCACGGCTTGTAAAGAGCTTTTTAGTCCGAGCTGTGTTCCAGTTTTATGGGGGTGGCTGGAGATCCCTTCGGAGCCGTGTGCTAAGAGGTTATTTTGGATCCGGCTCAGGCACTGCCGCAGCCTGGCCCATTAAAAAGTGAATTTTTCATGTGGAGAACTGAACCAATCTCTGGCAGCTGGAGTGCTCGGCTGGGGAAGGGGAACACACAACAACGGGGTCAGGGAAGCGGCTCTGCACTCCCGGGAGCCGTTGGGATGCTCTGGGTCCCTTCCCGGTGTCCCAGGGATGGAGAAAGGCACTTCAGAGCTGCCTTTGGCCGTGATTCCAGCCGGGACCCGCTGGCAGGAGCCCATCCCAGCTCACAAGAGCAATCCATCAGTGGTTATCCCGCCCGGAGCACTCCCTGGGCTCGGTGTCCCAGTGGCAGCTCGGCTGCTGGGATCCTGCTCCTTCGGCTCCAGATGTTTGTGCCCAGGGACACAGGTGACTCCAGCCCCGACTGGAAATAAAGATTTGCCATTTCCCTCCATAAACCTCAGCTTTCCTTGGATGGATCGGACCCCAGGTGCTCCTCTCTGGCTGTTTGTTGGTTTTGCTGGATTTCCCCCGCTGTTCAAATCCAGATCCCGGAACCTGCCAGGATCCCCTGCTCACCCCTGCTCCAGAGGCACAGCGGGAGGCAGGAATGCTCCTTACCCTGAGCTCCCCTGCACTGGAATAACACATCTCCATAAAAACCCTCAGAAACCTGGGACTGCTTGTTCCAGCTGGAGCTTCCATTCCCGTTGACGCCGGCCAAGAGTCGCTGTCACCAAAAGCAAAACCCAGAAACCGGACCCTGAAAAGGTGCGATTTTTAACACATTTTATATTTTTAAAGTTAAAATTGCAGGCTTTTTTGGTGGTCCAAAAGTTTTCGTTTGGGAAAATTCTTCAGAGAGAGAGATAGAGAGGGAGTTTGGACGAGGGATGGAGGGACAGAACAAGGGGAATGGCGTCCCACTGGCAGAGGACGGGGACAGATGGGATATTGGGAAGGGATTGTTCCCTGGGAGGGTGCTGAGGCTCACCTGGAGAGGTGTTTTGGTGTCCGTGGTTGCTGACAGCACCCAGGGATTGGGCAGGGACTGGGCAGGGATCCCAGGATGCCCAGGCCATGGCACTGCCCACAGCCACTGCAGCCCCATGGAAGGGCCTCCTCTCGCCCTCAATCTTCATCTTTTGTTTCAAGTTTTAATGGTGAAATAGTCCGTGTGCGTTTTGCACGCGTAATTACGGGGCAGAGGCTGGTGATAAAATAGTTTAAATTAATGAGATTATGAAGTAACCTCTGCTGCTGGTAATTCCTCACTCGAGCAGGCTCCGTGCAGTTCTCCATAATGAGTTTTCTGCTCCGCTGGAGCAGCTTTAAAGGAGCTGGGAGGGATTTGGGGGAGAGGAGCTGCAGAGCTGAGCTCGGAGCACGGCAGGGTTCCTCGATGGAAGGTGACAGGCAGGGAAAGGCCCCTCCTGGCACGGCATGGTCGGGGCTTGGGTCTGGGTGTTGGGACAGGGAGCGAGGGGACAGCCCTGGGGTGCTGCCTGTTGTCCCCATGGGCTGTCCCCAGGGCAGACCCTCTGGAGAAGCTGCTGGGTCCCTCTGCTCGCAGCTCCCACGGTGCTGCAGCACATCAGGAGCTGCCCCATTTGGCCACAGGATCATTGTTCCCTCAGTGGGTGAAGGGGGATGCCACAGGAGAGGGAATCCTTACAATTATTCCCCGAGGAAATAACAAATAACAACCCAATGCCACCAGCCTGGATTTGTGGAGATAATCAATGTCCTTGCAGCCAAACCATCTCATCTGGGCCATAAAACAAGGTCCTTCCGCAAGGAGAGAGTGTGAACACACATCTGGCTCCTGGTTTGCCCAGGGCAAGGCACTTCTGTGGATTTCACATTGATTTTATTAATTCCATGCTCGTGGGTGCTGGGTGGAGCAGGGATCCAGCCCCAGGACAGGCTCCTGACGGGGCACATCCCTGCGCTGGCACCGCTGCCCACAAATCCCGGCGGTGACCCCGCAGTGCCGATCCCTGGGCGCTGGATGTGGGGAGCTGCAGGCAAACAGCTGTGGCTGCACTGCAGGAAAACCTCCCCGCTCCCTCTGTCAACAATTTTATTTTTCAAACTGCGCCAAACGCGAGGTGCATCCTCTCTCTGCCGTGCGGCGGCCGCGTGTGTAACACCAGCACATAATTAACAGTCAAGATCATTTACATTGTCGCTTAGCTAATTTTCATAATGTTTTCTTTATTATCAGAGGAAGAAATTAACCCAAGAATTTATTTACATACTAGTCTCAAACAGTAACAGCTTGCTAATTGCCTGTTAGGTGATTAATAAGCTTACAGCAGATGCTAATGAATCGAGAGCTCACTGTTTCAAAGGTGCTCTTGCAGCATGCTTGTGTTTTGGCAGCTTAATTAGTGCAATAATTATGTACTTGTTGCTCCTTCTTTCAAGCAAATACTGTCAAATGCTTAAAAGATTAAAGAGAATTATATCGCTGAGAACTCGCTGTGCTCAAGGATTCTGCTTCTGCCGCCTCCCTGTCGGATCCAAACCGGGAATAAACACAGTTGTGGAGTTTAGGGGTGGGGTTGGGGTGGTGGAAGGAGCGAGCAGAGCCCGGCACTGCTCCTCCGGCAGCCCCCGCTCACCCTTGGGAGCAGTTCCACAGGGAGTTTGATTGGGATGGAGATGGAAATGCTGGAAAAATGTACAGACGTGGCCCTTGGGGACATGGGGCACTGGTGGCCATGGCAGTGCTGGGTTGCACGGTTGGACTCCATGATCTCAGAGGGCTTTTCCAACCTAAATGCTTCCATGATCCTGTGGAACTCTCCTGAGCCAAGGCTGTGGGTGCTCTGCAGGCGTTTCCCTGCGGCAGCTTTTCCAGCCCCTCTGGCAGAAGAGGAACGGGAGGTTTTCCACGTCACCAGGGCAGATCCTGGGGAAAGGTCTTTGTCCTGAGCAGGAGCCAGCCCAGGTGGTCCTGTTGGTCCTCAGCGATCCTAAAGCTGCCTCAGCAGCTGTGAGAAGCCAGGTTGAGGTCGGGTGTCCTGGCTGGTGTTTGTCCAAGAAGCGGCCACCAGGTCAGGAGGGGACTGTCCCATCTGCCCGCTCAGGTGAGACCCCACCTGCAGAGCTGCTCCAGCCCTGGGGCCCAGCATCAGGGGGACGTGGTGCTGCCACAGAGGCCACGGAGATGATCCCACTAAATGACCTCCAAGGTCCCTTCCAACCCAAACCTTTCCATGGTTCTGCGATGAGGCTCTGCAGAGGAGAGCGGTGCCTGTGCTGCAGCCGCTGTGAGATTCCACCCACAGGACAAAGAACCAAAGTTAAATCTTCCAAGATGAGCTGGAGAGATGTCCCTGCCTGCCACCATGGCCAAGTGCCTCTGCCACCTGCATGCATCCAGCACTTTGGAGCGTCCCTCTCAACCCCCTCTCATCTCCTTTCCAGGCTGGGAATTAATTCCTGGCCCATCCCGCTGATTCTCTCAACCAGCCCCTGGGGTTTGCTGTCTCTTCCTGCAGCACGGGCCGGGCAGGGAAGCTGCCGCACCCTCCTGTCACCTCTCCCTGCACCTTTTCCGGTCCCCTGTGACACGGGAGGGACCGCGGCAGACACAGAACTCCAGGTGTGACCGTCTCCACATCCGCACTGCGGCACCGAGGTGTCCCTGCCCCTCTCCAGTGTGAATCCCCGGGCACAAGGCCCTGCCCGGGCGGCCCTTGGAGCTCCTTGAGCGCCGAGAGCTTCTCCAGTGCCCCCGCCGTGTGAGCGAGGCCAGCGGGTGAAGTGCCGGGACCACATCCCGGCGGGCTGGGGGCGAGGAGACGGAGAAGCGCCGTCCCCCCGTGGGAGTGGTGTCCCTGTCTCAAGGAGCGGCAGCGAGGCCTGGAGTAGCACTCGACAGCTCACCCCGGCCCCGCCGAACAACAGGAACCGCGCCGGCCATCGCTGCGGCAATCTCCGGTTTCCTTGGCGACGGCCGCGCTCTCCCGGCTGCGCGGAGCGGGGCTGGGTGGGCGGAGAGGAGCCGCTCGCTGGATGCGGCCCCGCGGTGCCCGGGCGGGGTTTCGGAGGTCCGCGCTGCCGGGGGCCGAGCGGTGGCAGCGGAGCCCCCCGGGGCGCGGCCGCCGCCGGGTGACGGCTCCGCTGCCGGCGGCTCCCTCCCTCCCCGGTGGCTGTTGCCATGTTGTTCGTTCCCTTATCTGATTGTCACAGCGTGTTTCTCTCGATTAGGCACGGAGCCAATTTGTTACTTAACCCGTAATTGCGCTTTAATAGGAGCTATCTCCAAAACGTATTTTCGGAGCGAGGCTCATAAACACGCGATAGGCTCCCGATATCCAACCGCGGATTCCTCCTGGCAGGATTTGGCACCGGCCCTGTTGGTTTTCGTGGCTGATGCTTTATCAGGGGCTGGCACGCCGTCGTCAGAGGGCACAGCCCTCAGGAGCCCAGGATTTACACCGGGACCTCTTCCCGGGAATTTGCTCTGAACACGATTCCTCGCTGGTTTGTTGACTTGAACCCTGGGAAAACCCACAAATTTCCCGAGTTCAGCTGAAATCTCCTTATTGTGGGAAATGTGGGGCTTTTTGGCATGCGGGATGAAGGAATAACAGCAGGAACTGGTGGTGTTAATCCGGCTGCCAATAGGTTCTGGCAGATTCCCTTTTTAATAACTCCAATTTCCCCAATTAAAGGCTGATAACGTGTTTTACTCTCATCCCGTGTTCCTTCCCAGCTGCACGTGTAGGGGAGGGAATGTATTCAATCTCCATCTCAACACATTAATTTTAAAAAGTTGGCCAGTATTTGCGAAGTGTTAAGCATATAAAAATTAATGTTGACAAATCTTCGAGGAATAGAATGAAACAAAAGAAATCAATTAAGGAAACAGCCCGCGGATATATTTTATAATCTAAATTGTGCTCAGCCTCGCAGTGGAAGTTACCTGCAAACCCTGGTGCCGGATGGAAAACTTAGGAGGGGGAGTTTGGGCTCAGCATGGAAGGAAATATTGGCTGGAACAGCCTAAAATTGAGGAATGTCAGTGTGGGGCTCCTCTGGGTCTGGTCACAGCCTGGACAATGTCCCGAGGTGCCCTGGAGAGCAGCAGGAAAAGCCTTGATGGACTCTGAGGGTTTGCATGAACTCTGCTACGAGAGGGAATGGCTTCCCAGTGCCAGAGGGCAGGGAGAGATGGGATACTGGGAAGGAATTGTTCCCTGAGAGGGCGGTGAGGCCCTGGCACAGGGTGCCCAGAGAAGCTGTGGCTGCCCCTGGATCCCTGGAAGTGTCCAAGGCCAGGTTGGGCAGGGTTTGGAGCAGGCTGGGATAGTGGAAGGTGTCCCTGCCCATGGCAGGGGTGGCACCAGTTGAAGTGGCGCCTCTGGGCTGGTGCTGGTCTGGAGCAGCAGAGACCTCAGAGCGGCTGGAGGATGCCAAGGACTGAGCACAGGGACCGTGCTTGGCACAGGAACTGTGACTGCTCCCATCCTCATCTCCATCCCCATCCCCATTCCCATTCCCATTCCCATTCCCATTCCCATTCCCGTTCCCGTTCCCNCCAGAGCGCTCCTGAGCCTGGCACAGGCAGGGCAGGACCTCGGCACGCGCCTCCATCCTTTCCCTTCCCATTGCTGGCCCGAGACAGCGCCCGGGGCTCCGGGAGCAGCGCGAGGCCGGCGAGCACCAGCTCCTCCCGAGCCGTGACCCCCGGCACGGGATCCCAGGGAGGCGCGGGAGCAGCGGGGGCACAGCGCTCCCCGCGATCGCCGAGTCACTTCTGCTCAGGCCACCGGGATAAATGAATCTGGATGTCTGTGTGATCCTATCAGTGTTATCTCAGCCTTTGTATTTTAAGGCTCCTGTGGCCTTCAGAGTAAATAAGTGTTTTCCCGGGATGACGTGAGCCTGGCAAAGGGGGGGACTTGTCTTGGCTGGCTCGGGCACAGTGGGAGGAACCCCGCAGGGATCTCACCACCAGCTGTCTGACTGGACTAATGTCTCCTTCCAGGCAGGGCAGTGATGAAGGGAGCCCCCCAAAGCAGCACCCACGGGGGGATCCCGTTTGTCCTTTCCCACCCACGCTCTGCTCCCGGCAGGATTCCCAGCTGGATGAGCTGGCCGTGACCTTGTGCGAGCAAACAGCTCCAGCCAGGAGCTCACTCACATCCCCCTCTCCTCCTTGAGGATCCCTCCTCCTTTTCCAAAGAAAAATCATTGTATTGACCATTTCTTCCTACATGTTTTGATTCCATGAAGATTTGGACAGACCTATAAGGGTTCCAGAGGCCTGGATGGAAAATACAGCGGAGGAAGGAAGATCTCCATCCCGGGAAAGGGTAAAGGAAAGATCCATCAAAGGATTATCTCCGGCATTCACTTAATTTTATTACTTCAAGTGACTTTATTGCCTTCATTTTGCTTTCTGTTGCATTCCAGCGCTTATTTAATAAACCCTTCTCTGGTTTAAATAGCAGTTTCGTTTTTATGGTAATGCTAAACTTAATCAGATGTTCAAATTAGCTTGAAATTAATTATATTGACAGCAATAACCCTTCGTTCCCTCTCTATGCCCTGTGCACAGATCTCCTTCAGGCCTGCATTAAATGCCATTTAGACACGGGAATCAGCTCGCTGCTGATGAGGGCAGTGCTGCTGCTGACACGGACAGGAGCCAGATGGGGAATTTGGGATATGAGCAGCACCTTTTCCTTCAGCTGACAAAATCTGAGCTTCCCCTGCCATCCCCTCCAGGGGTTTTTGGGCTTCCTGAAGGCACCTCCTTGTTATGGAGGGAAAAAAAGCATGGAGGTCATGGAATCATGGAATGGTTTGGATGGGAAGGGACCTTAAAGCCCATCCAGTGCCACCCCTGCCATGGGCAGGGACACCTCCCACTATCCCAACCTGCTCCAAGTCCCATCCAATCTGGCCTTGGACACTTCCAGGGATCCAGGGGCAGCCACAGCTTCTCTGGGCACCCTGTGCCAGGGCCTCGCCGCTCCACAGGCAAGAATTCCTTCCCAAAGTCCCATCTCTCCCTGCCCTCTGGCAGTGGGAAGCCATTCCCTGTGTCCTGTCCCTCAAGACCCTGTAAAAAGGCCAAAAGATGCCTTTCCTTTGCTCTCCAGGTTTTTCCCAGAGCTGCCAGGCGCTGTCACCTCATGCTGTCCCCTTGGAGCCAGATCCCAGCTGGATCCAGCCCCTCCAGGCGGGTGCTGTGGATAATCGTCGGTGCCGCTGGGGAGCCCTTGGTTATCGATGCCACTTTCCAGGGCTGATGAACTTCCCACGCCTGGCTGCTCCAAAATCCCGCATTCCCGCCTTAACCCGGGCCGGGAGCACCGGGCCCCTGTCCCACGGGAGCCTGGGAGCTCTGCCCGAGCTGCACCGTGTGTCCTGGGGCACAGGGGTGTTAAGGGACACCACTCCACCCGCCCTCAGCCACGGGGAATTCTCAGGGAATTCACGTTTCAGCAGCCACGAGAGTTTGGGATGTTTACACGCAGTTCCTTGCCAGCGAAATTCCGGCTAGGTGCGCGCTTGGTGGGGAGTGAAGACAGCCTGATTCATCGAGGATTCCTGCTAAATCCGCCGGAGTTCCCAGGGACCTGGAAAACGCATTACAGAGCTCAACAGCACCTTCTGCGGCGCCTGGAACACCACCAGCCCCGCTTTGGATGGAGGAAAAGTCATCACATTAGAGTGAAAACCCCCCAAAAGGGCCAAACGGGGCAGTGGCCCCCGCCTGGCTGTGCTGGCCGCGATTGTCACGCACGCCCCGTGCCATTGTCATCTTCAAGCCGGGTTTGCTCCTGATTGGCTGCGAGGCAGAATCTATGGGGGCTGTCATGGAAGTTGTTTTTCCTTTTGGAATGAATAACTCTTGTGGTGAAGCTGACACGAAGCATAAATTTGTTAAATTACATAAACATTATTGCGACCCATAAAATTCAATGAATCCTCGTCGCCTGTTTACTCATGGCTGGCTTTGCTGTTTGCACAATGTAATTTAACGTGTCAATTTGCTCTCAAATAAAAAACATCTGGCCTTTTGACATGCCAAAAACACTGCGGAGAGGATCTGAGAAGGGAGCTGAAAGCCCAGGCTTTACATAGCAGTTAGCGAGGGGCTCTTAAAAGGGAGCCAATATCATCCAGATCAATTGATGGCCTCTTGGCAAACCTCCTTCTGCAAACCCGGCAAGATTAGTAAATTTTATCCTAATTAAAATTAAGAAAAGCCACGGACGGCTGGCACGTGCTTTGCAATTACATCTCCTGCCAATATTGACATCCACTCTATTGGATTTTTAAACAATCTTATTATTTTGTAATCACGAATAACAAGGAGAAAATTATACTTTTATAAGAGATTTTTTTATTCTGGACGAGCTGTGCCGTCCCAGGAAATTAATTCCCCTCCCTAAGCCCCTTAGCTTGAGATTCTCCTGAAAATCTCAGACTTTGGGAGTCGGGCTCGCCGGAGCGGCCCCGGCCCCGCAGCCCCACGCTAAGAAAGGCCCGTAAATCCCAGCTTAATCCCTAATAAGCCGTAATTCCTCTGGCTCCCCCAGACACACACGGGCAGCGCTGACCTAAATAAGGGGAGCGAGGAGCCGCGTGTGGCAGCGGGCCCTGCGGAGCCGCTCCCGATTTGCATGGGAGACACTTGGAGTAACTGTGGATTAGGGAATGAAGCCAATCGGCTGCAGAGATTACAGGGGCCACGTCCCGTAGGAGCTGCACGGCGTTCCCTGGGCCTGGCTGGGTCCGGGAAGAGCAGAGTCCCCGCTCCCGCGGATCCAGACGCCGCTGGAAGAGGAGCAGCGCCGGGCCAGCCGTCGGCTCGTGGGGTAATTACAAACCCTCTGGAAAAATCCGAGCAGATCCCCGCCATGAAATCAAGAGGTTACAGGGAGTTCAGGCCTTGCTTTAATTAAGGGAGAGACATCTCTTCCTTTAGGGAACGCTGAACTCACGTTCCAGCCGATAGGAAAGATTTCCCATATTGTCAGCGAGGCTTGGACACATTTGTGCGTAAATAAATTGGGATTTCTCTTCCCCTGCCAGGAGAACTCGCAGTGTTTGCTTTGAAAGTCTGTGGGACTGGCGGTGGTTTTGCTCTAATCAAGTTCTTGGCATTTTCTAGGGGCTCATAATGGGACTCAAGTAGTTGCACATTTTCTGTAATTGGACTCGAGTAATTGCACATTTCTCTAAATGATTAATGAACGGAATTAAAAAGTTTGAAAAAAGTCGCCTGTGACACTGGAGAAATGGGAACGGCGGCGGGGCTGGGGGAGAGAGGCTCTTACACAAATATTTATGGGCTGGAAGGGCGACGGGAGAGAGGAGAAATCCCACCGGGATGGAGGGGCTGCTCCAGCCGGGTCCCGAGGGGTGTAAGGCACAAAGCTGTGCGGGGATTATCGGCTCGGGATATCAGAGAGATAACACATGGCAGGGGTGGCTCCTGCCAAGCCCCAGCTGATCGTTTCTCGCAGGAGATAAAAGGGAATAAATCAGTTCCAGGACACGGATTGGTGGGGGGTTTTCACTGAGTTGTTCCCACATGATGATTCCTGGGTTTTTTTCCCACCCAGCGAGCAGTGGCTCCTGTTATTTCCAGTAAAGGATGGCGTTGGATGGGAGCGCTGGGAACACGTGGTGCAGATCACTGGGTTTGGAGTTGTCTGAGGGGGAAGGAAAAAAGAGCCATGGACACCCCTGTGTAAAACCTGACTGCAAACACGGCCAGGAGCCAGATCTGCCCGCTCCAGACACACATCTCTGTGACATTGCCCGTGCTGCATGGAGAGATCCCCCAGATCCCAGGGATCGCCACGTGTAGTGGGGCTGAGGCACAGAGGGATTCAGAGGAAAAAGTGCATCCATCTGCATCCAAAGCTTGGCTCCTGCATCCATCTGCAGCCAGGGCTTGGCTCCTGCATCCATCTGCATCCAAAGCTTGGCTCCTGCATCCATCTGCAGCCAGGGCTTGGCTCCTGCATCCATCTGCATCCACGGCTTGGCTCCTTCATCCATCTGCAGCCAGGGCTTGGCTCCTTCATCCATCTGCATCCAAAGCTTGGATCCTGCATCCATCTGCATCCAGGGCTTGGATCCTGCATCCATCTGCATCCAGAGCTTGGATCCTGCACCCGTCTGCATCCAGCATGTGGCTCCTGCACCTGTCTCAGCTCCTGCCAGGCCAGCACCGACCTGCTCTGCACCCGGCCCGTCTGTCACCTCCGTGTCACTTCGCTTTCACACCACTGTCACCTTGTCACCACCTCCGGTCACACCAGGGAGGGGACGCGGCCACCCCAACAGCTCACAAGGTGTTAAAGCTCCTCCTGCACCGGGGCAGGTGTGTGGAGACCAAACCCATGCAGGAGCATGTGCAGGAGCAGCATGACAAGGACGCGGAGCTGCTGGAGCAATTCCAGAGGGCACGGAGCTGCTCCGAAGGCTGGAGCCCGTCTGGAGCCAGGCTGGGAATGCTGGGGGTGTTCAGCTGGAGAAGGGAAGGCTCCAGGGTGACGGAGGCCGATAACGCCCGGCTGGAGCAGGAGCTGCCATTCCCCAGCCCAGCATTCAGGCTCCCCATTAAACCCCGGGCCCTGCACATTCCCGCTCGCTCCAAACCCTGCTCCCTGAGGGATGGGCTATTGCTTCAGGCCAGGGATGCTAAAGCCAAGGAGATTGCAGGAGGTGCACGGGGAGCAGGAGCCAAGGCCAGGACAATGCGGAGCTGATAATGAGCCCTGAGTCCAGACTAAACATGGGGGGGCTGCCGGCCCCTTCCCAGGCAGATCCTGGCTGCTGCTCCTCAGGGATTGGGGCTGTGCCCGGTGCTCCCTGCGCATTCTGG
>VXBT01004128.1:283-41982 GCA_013400235.1 Oriolus oriolus | reverse complement strand
CTGGGATTCTGTGACCCCTTTAGGGGGGGGGGGGGGGGTCAAATGGATCAGACTGGTGTTCCCAGCCCCGCTGCTCCCACCCCACAGCCAACCCCAGCCCCTTCATTTATAACCCAACAGAAGCCATTCCTTAATCTTTTAATTATGTGGAGTGATGGTGGGGGGAAATCACTCCTCTCATTTCGGAGCTGCTGGCACGATCCCAACCCAAAAGGTGTAAATGGCCCAGCAGGTGAGATGTGGATCACCTTCCCCCGGGCAGGAGAACTCGGAATCCATCGGGGAAGATCCCCCCGTTATTAAATTAGATGTTTTTGAAAAGCCCCGCCACGCCGCGGTTCCATCCCGGTAAATCTGTGATTTACATTTAATTCTGAGTAACCTTTCCACGGGCACTGAGGTGTGAAGGAATTTAATGACACAAAGCCACGTTTATGAAGAGCCCATTCATATTCATTAGGCTCCGGCAGTAACAACCCTGCCCGTGACATCTCTCTAGGCCTTCACTGCTGCAGCTCCCGTGGATACGGCGAGAGGTGGCATCCAGCCCTCCGGAAACAGCATCCCAAAAAAGAGAGGCATGACAACAGGGCTGCAGATCAGACATTCCCAGGTTTGGCACAGGAAGGTTTGGCACAGGGACCGTCCTTCTGGTTTAGAGAGATTTGGGGTGAGAGTGGAGAGCAACAGCTTCGTTCCCAGTCTGGCTGAGCAGCCCAGCCTTGGGGCAGCTGCTCCTGTGGGGATGTCCTGGGATCCCCCAGCTGGGTCCAAGCTCATCAGTCCTTCACACACCTAAAGCAGCACTTTGAGGACATTAAAATGTGGTTGGCACTGGGATGTGTGCTACAAACCCTGCCTGGTGACCCAAGCGAGCCAGAGGTGTCTGCACTGAGAAATAATCAGGTGAGCACGAGACTGGATACGCTCTGCAGGGGACAAGGACAGGTACAGCCGGGAGGGGCCCGGCTGCAGTGGGATAAGGGGGGATCTCCTCCGTGGGGCTCAGAGTGACCCTGCCAAGGGCAGCCGGTGCTCGGCCTCGTCCAGAGCAAGGGTTTTGCTTCCATCCCTTCCCAAGTCAGTGATGATCACTCGGGAGGCGGAAAGGGAAGCGCCGAGGACCTGGGGAGCCCCGAGGGCCTCGCTGGCCTTGGCAGGGCAGTTTATTTCTCCAGCTCCTTATCTCCATCCCAGGGGAGTCACGCACTGCCACAGCCATTCCCTGTCGTGGCCATGGGAAATCCTGGAGGTGCCAAAGGATGCCCTCGGCCGAGCCCCGCCCCAGGGACACCGCAGTCCCCACTGCCCCAGGAGTGGGTTCATCCCACGGGTTCCAGCCCCAGGCGCTGTAAGGGGCATGGGTGGGGGGCTGTGCCCACCCTGGGCAGCCCCAACACTTCCCACATCATGCCAGCCTCTTCCCAGCCTCCCTCACCCACCCCAGCAGCTCCAGGGCAGCTCCTGCCTCCCGCCACTCTCCTCCTTCCCTCAGAGCCTTGGGGTTTGCCTGTGGCCCCAAGATAAGATAACGACTCCCTTTCCCTTCCACCCCTCTCCAGGAAGGTGTTTATGGAAGTTTTCCTTTCTCCTGAGCGCTCCTGGCCCTGCCAGCTGCTCCCCTCCTGCCCCGGCGTGGATGGACCAGAACCCATCCCAGCAACAGGAGCGGGGTTTTCCTGCTGACCATCGCTTAAAATCCAGGAGAAAGAGTGAAAATGCGCCTTTGCACTGCACAAACACCCCCAGATCGCAGCTGCAGCTCCAGCCAGGAGGGTGAGGGCACAGAGGGGGGCCCGGCAGCAGCAGTGGGACAGCGATCCTTATTTACCAGCCCTGTTCGCAGGAAAAGCGCCTGGGAGAGCCGGTGACATTGTGACATGCCCACATCCAGAGCGGGGAGAAGCGTCTGAGGGGCTGCCTGAGCTGCAAATGAAACATTAATTAATTTCCCAGCAGGAAGGATATAAATAACGAAATCAGATGGTGCGGCTTATTCATGAGGGCTGATGGAAGCAATCGTGATTCCTGGCTGGGCAGGTTGATGAGAGCGGCAGCGCTTCCTAAAAATCCAAACAGGCTGAGCCGTGTCCCATCCCCCGCTCCCGGCGTCCCCACAGTTCCGGGATGGTCCCAGCACATGGATCCCTTGGAGGGGACACGCCTGGGGCTGTGGGTGGGGGATCTGGGGGCAGGAGGGAGGAATGTGCAGGAAGGGAAGGGAAGATGCTGCCCAACAGCCAGGAATTCAGGCCTGAGCACTCCGGGATGGGTGCAGGGAGCTGTGGAGTCTCTGAATCGTGGGATGGGTTGGGGTGAGCTTAAAGCCCATCCAGTGCCACCCCTGCCATGGGCAGGGACACCTCCCACTATCCCAAGGTGCTCCAAGCCTCGTCCAGTCTGGCCTTGGACACTTCCAGGGATCCAGGGGCAGCCACAGCTTCTCTGGGCACCCTGTGCCAGGGCCTCCCCACCCTCCCAGGGAACAATTCCTTCCCAAAATCCCATCCATCCCTGCCCTCTGGCAGTGGGAAGCCATTCCCTGTGTCCTGTCCCTCCATCCCTTGTCCCCAGTCCCTCTGCAGCTCTCCTGGAGCCCCTTTAGCCCTGGAAGGGACTCTGAGCTCTCCCTGGAGCCTTCCCTTCTCCAGGTGAGCACCCGCTGCTCTCCCAGCCTGGCTCCAGAGCAGGGATTTCTCTCACAGGCCAAGGACATTATTTAGGATTCAGGTTTCAGCTCTATGGTGCCACTGTTTTCTCACGGAGCTGGAGACACACTGTGCTCCCAGGCCTGCTGCAGCGGAACTGGGAATATCCACCCCAAACGCTGGACCCACTGCAGGGGATGGCTTTGGTCGTTGTCAGGAAGGTGCAAACAGGGCCTGGATAAATCCAGGGCTATCCCTGTGCCGAGGGAGGGCATTGTGGCCCCATCCTGCTCCCAGCAGATCCCGCGGCACCATGGCGCTCCCACTCCGGCTCTGGCAGATCCTGCCCTCCTTCCCCCGGAGCTGAAATTTTCCGCACTGTGCTGCCTTTTCATTTGCCGGTGCTTAAAAGGATTGGGAAGATTAGGAGATTTCAATTTAGCAGCAGGCAGGCGGGATGGCAGGCGGCTTCCTGCTCCTCCACAACGTGCCCTCATCAATAACAGCCCTCAGCCACCAAAATGCTCCAAGCTGAAAACAAGATTTGGGTTTTTAAAAAATGGGGAACTAAAGGAAAACAACACAACCCAGCCCCAGCCCCCTCTGCTTTCGGTTTCTGGGGGCGTGAATTGAAAATTGTTTCACTTGAAGCAGATGCTCAGCCCGTGCTCCCTGAGTTCACCAAAATCCTGGGTTTATTTGCCCTGCTCCAGGGGCTGCTCGTGGAGAAGGAGGAAAGATGGGAAATCAGGGTGGGGGGATCCATCTGGGAGCAGCCTCAGCTGGAGAGACACCAGGGCTGATCCATGCTGGTCACATCCCTGGGGCTGGGGGAGATATTCCCAGCATCCCTGGGGCTGGGGGAAGTATTCCCAGCATCCCTGGGGCTGGGAGTGATGCCCCAACATGGCCCAGTTTGCCCAGCACTCCCAATCCTTGGGAAGTGGCTGCGGTTGGGGCGGTGCCTCAGCATCCCCAGCTCAGCAGTGGTACCCTGGCATCCGTCCTGGCATGGGAGCATCCCCAAACCTGAGAGCAGCACCTCAGCATCTCCAAACCTGGGAGCAGCACCCCAGCATCTCTCAGGAGCCTGGGAGCAGCACCCCAGCATCCCCCAGGAGCCTGGGAGCATTCATCATGCTGGGAGTGGTACTCAAACTTCCCCCAGACCTGGAGCAGTGTCCCAGTGTCCCCCAGCCCTGGGGCAGTGTCCCAGTGTCCCCCAGCCCTGGAACAGCCCCCCAGTGTCCCCAGCCCGGGGCAGCCCCAGCCCTGCCCATGTGCTGCCTGTTTTCATCCCGCAGCTCCCGTCAGCACCCACCCATCGGCTCTGAGGAATTGCTGCCGCCGCCATGGAGGGGCTTCCTTCCCTCCTCTCTTTTCCCTTTGATTGGAATGGAGCCTCCTGGGAGACGTGAACTCATCGCAAATGGCTTCCCGGGGATGGGAGCAAATGAAATGTAACAAATCTCCATTTGCAATTTTGGGGGCACGTGACTGGAATGGGAATGGGGCTGCCTGAGCTCTGCCTCGGTGCGTTTCCGAGCGCTCCGTGTCTGCTGCTGCTGCTGCTGCTGCTGCTGCTGCTGAAATAAACCCTTTATCACCTTCATCCATCACTTCCAGCACGGCCCAGGAGCACGGGAAATGGCCCAGCGTGGCCCAGTCAGCCCCGGAGCGCTGCTTCCCAGCACGGGCAAGAGGGATGAGCTTTCATCCCGGTTCTTTGGTGACCCCCTGTTCCGAATGAAGGTAAGTATTAGTTGTGGTGGTGTGGAAAAGCTTTCCCAGAACTGCAGAGCTGCCATGCCCTGCCAGCCCTGGGCACGCACTGTGCCATGTGGTGCCATGCTGTACCATTCCCTGCCATGCCATTCCCTGCTGCGCCATTCCCTGCCATTCCCTGCCAGCCACGCTGCACCAACCACTTCCAAAGTCCCCTCGGTTTCAGCTCTGCCTGTCACAGCTCCTCATGGTTTCACCACCAGAGCCTCCCTCTGCCCACATCCCGGCATTTCTCCCTCCACTGGGCCATTCCACCCCTGGGCAAAGCCGAAGCCACCCCTCACCGGGCCACACCAGCACAAGGACAGGGTGGGGAGGGGCCGGTCACTGTGCCACGGTCACCGTCCCACGGTCACTGTGCCACGTGGCCCCATGACTCTCAGTTGCTGCTGACGGACACGGGGCCGCTCCGGCTGAACCCCGGTGCTCCGGGCTGGTGCCTTTGGGTTATTTTTAACCTCCCAGCAGGATCCATTGGAAGTGTCCAAGGCAGCCTGGGATAGTGGGACGTGTCCCTGCCCATGGCAGGGATGGGATGGGATGAGCTCCAGGGCTCCTTCCAATCCAAACCGTTCGATGTTTCTGTGAAAAAAATCCTTGCTGGCCCCTACCCTTCAGAAGAACATCCCTGGGCACACCTGGATCTGGATCCCACCCCAGCACCACAGGGATCCAGCCCAGGGTGGGCACCTGCTGGGCACGGAACTCTGGGCTCATCCCAGGGGGGATTTGTTACGGATTTTCCTGTGGATGCTGAGGATTGGGACCATTCGTGTCCATCCCACGGAGCTCACTGGGTACAGAGGGCCTGGCTCACCTTGGAATCCCACGGCAGCATCTGCAGCCCTCAGGATGCTCTCTCCCCGTGTCACCCAGGTGTGGATTTGGGTCGGGATTTGGGTTGTTTGCTGCCAGCCCCCAGCCCTGGGCGCGCTGCGGTCCCGGGGCTGGGCAGGTCCGTGCCCACGTTTCCATGCCAGTTTCACTCCCTGTGATTGACAGACGTGCTCTGTGTGGGCCCTGGGCTCTGGGCTGGCTCTGGCTTGTTTTATAAATATCCAGGCGGCTTTGGCAGCCGAAGGGAAGTGCTGAGCCTGACGAGGAACAGATGTAATTTTACAGGAGCATTCACGGCTCCGCGGGGTTAAGGACATGTGAACGCAAACACGAAATTCCCCGGGTTGTGTGCCGTGCTCAGGAAAGCCCCATCCCACCCCAGCTCCTCATCTCCCGCCCTGCATACCCAGGGCGGTGCCACCTCTGCTCCAGGGGCACATTCCCAGGGGACACAGGGTCACCTACGGTGGGACCCAGCCGTGACACCGCCCTGGAGCCCAGCCCAGCCCGGGTGAGGCCGCAGGTGCTGTGCGGGCAGGAGGAGCAGGCAGGTCCCACCCAGGGATGCTCCCGAGCATCTCTCCCTGGGAACAGGGCCCTGCAGGACGCAAGGGTGGAAATGTCCGTGTCAGGACAGGGAGGGAGGCAGGGAGGAGACTCAGTGATGTTCTGGGGAGCTTGTGCAGGGAGGTGATGGAAATGCAGGGCAGCAGAGAGGAGCTGCAGCCCCCACCCCTCACTCTGGGGCATTTCTGCCTCTTGGGATGCAGCTCTTCCCGCAGATCTGCTCCGAGCTCCGATGGAATGGGCATTCTGCTGGAGAACGGAGCAGCTCATGGGAACTGCCCTGGCTTCGGGGTTGGTCCCTCACATCCATGGGGAGCCCCTCGATTTGGGGCCAGCCATGGGATGGGCAGTGCCGGGCTGTGCCAGGCTGTGCCAGGCAGCGAGGGCGGCTCTCCCTCTCCGTTTTGCGGGAGCAGAGTTAATTTGAGCAGAACAAACAGAGGGGGAAGGCTGTGCTAATGAGACGCAGATGAATCTCGCTGGCTCCCGGGGTGTCCGGGGAGCTGTTTCTGCAGCACTAATAACCCAGCCTACAACAATGAGCGAGCTGATATTGTTTGTTGTTGCTAATGGATGCCGGGAGAACTTCATCCAGCTCCGAGAGCTCCAGGCTGGCAGCGCTGGGAAGGGGCCTGGCACCAGCACTGGCAGCATCCCGAACGCTCTGCCGAGGGATCGCCGCTGCTCGGAGCTCCCGGGATGTGCCCACCAAAGGGTGGGCTCCGGGGCTGTCCCTCAGCGGGGTAGGGAGCCTGGAGAAGACCTGGGGCTCTCTCTGAGGGATTATCCCTGCTCCGAGGTGCTGAAGGTGCTGCAGAGAACAGGGGTGGAGGAACACTTTGACAGGGAAGGTGGTGAGCAGAGAGGGAGCTGCTGGAGCTCCCACCATCCTCAGAGCACTTGAAGCCCTCATTCCTGGGCAATTCCCGCCGGGAATGCTGGATGAGCCACTGGTCTAAGGCAGGAATCACCAGCAGATTCAGGATGGGTGGCCGGCAGAAAAAGTCAGTGGCCAAGGAGAGAGTGGGAAGAGCCCGAGTCGAGGCAGGTGGTGCTCAGAGGGAGCAGCATCCAGGCTGGGATGTGTGGGGGACACAGGAACAGGAGACCCAGCCTGGGGTGGGACCCATCCTGTTCTGGAGCTGGGGTTTAGAGCCACACATGGCCCAGCACGTGACGTGTGCCAGAAACTCCCCTGCAAAACCCTCCAGGACTCTGAAATGATGGATAAAATGCCAGCATTCCATGCAGGTCTCCGGGCTCTCTGGATTATCAAGCAGCCAGGGGGCTCTGCTGGGATTTCTGGGTCCGGGAGTGTCTCCCTGCCAAATTTCAGCAGCAGAACACCCAAACCACTGCCTCAAACTCCTTTTCTCCTGCATGGCCGTGCCCTGATTTGTTAAAGAAATGATGTTAAAAGCAGAAGCCACAGCTTCTGGTTCCAACCAGCGCCTCATCCTTCACCGACCCCGGTGATTTTTGCTGCTTTGGGGTCCAACCTCCCCCTGTTGTGGGTCCTGCTGGGGGTCTGGCCCCAGCCGCAGCCGTGACCCCACGGGGGGACAGAGCCAGCAGCAGCCACAGCCCCGGGTTCACACTCGAGGGCTGAGCAGAAACTGCTGAGAGGAAAGCGAGAAAAGAGCAGAGAGATGCAAATGCAGTGGAAAAAGTGACTGTGAGCAGAGGAGCTGGGGCAGCCCTGCCTCTTGCAGCGGGGCCCTTTCCACCGAGGCGTTTCTGTCTCGCTTTTCCCCCAGCCTGGCAGAGGAGCCATTTCACGTCCCTGCAGTTCCCAACAGCCTGGAAGTCGCTGGCTCGCAGGCAGGGAAGCTCTAACAGGAAATCAAAGCCATAGGAATCAGGAGGAAATTTGTTTTCCTATCTCCAGAGCGAGCCTGCGGAGAGAGGCACGGGGAGGTTTGGTTTGCAGCGCTGGAATCGCCTCCCGATGGGTTTGGGCTGCAGGGAGGGTGTTTAGCTGAATCACAGTTAAGTACAGGAGACACCAAACACAGCCTTAAATCCAGGCTTATTCAGGAAAGATCTTTAAGCATGTAATTATCTCTAAGCACATGCTTAGGTGCCTTCTAAGTGGGGATGCTTGGCTGAATTAGGGCCGTAATTACCGGGCTGCTCCCGTGTTTACCCCAAGCCGCGCCGTGGGCGCTGCCCTGTGACAACACCAGCGCGGCAAACTGGGCACCCCGGCCCCGGGGAGGGCCTCGGTGGCCCGTCTGCAGCCACCAGGTCCTGGACGTGCTCGGGAGCTCCGGGAATGAGCCATGCCGAAGCCCTTTGAGGTCCTGCTCCACCGGGGCTTGGGATCAGCTCAGCGCTGCAGAACCTCGCCTTCCTCTTGTGCAAAGAGCCAGCGCAGCTGTATCAGCCGCGATAAACATCTGCAAGCCGCGATAAACATCTGCAAGCCGAGCAGGGCTCCGGAGGCGCTGGTGGCTTCGCGCTGGGGGCCGTCCCCAGGCAGGGAACAGCTCCGCCGCCACCACCGGAGCCACTCAGCTCCTCCCGCTGCCGGCCTTCCCAAAGGGATGGAGAGCCTGGAAAACGCCACGAAGCCTTTGGGGACGGGGGTGATGTGTTTGTAAGCGGGGCTTTCGCGTCACAGACACTGAGGCCACCCCAAACGCGCCGAGGCCACAGGAAAGCAGGAAGCGAAAGCGGCTCGTGGCTCGCCCGAGCCTCGCAGGGTGAGAGGCGAACGGGAGCCGAGCAGGCGCTGTGGGCGCCCGGCCGGGCTGCAGCCCTGTCCTGGCGTGGGCAGCCCGGTGCCAGCCCTCCCCTGGCCCCCAGGGGCTCCCAGGACAGGGGTTCCCGTCCTCACTGGTCTCCCTCGTGCTCTCGAGGTTTGAGGTTTTGCCAAGCAAATCCAGCCTGTGTTTGGAAACCACGCGGCTTCGGAGGCTCCGTGAGGAGCACGGAATCCTGGGATCATCCCGAGTGGAGAAGCCCTCCCAGAACATCGAGTCCAAGCTGTGCCCGATGCCCACCTTGTCACCAGCTCAGAGCACTGAGTGCCACGTCCAGGCCTTCTTTGGACACCTCCAGGAATGTGACTCCACCGGCTCCCTGGACAGTCTGTTCCAATGCCTGACCACCCCTTCCAGGAACAAATTCCTCCTGAATTTCAGAGCACGGCTCTGCCAGGCTCCCTCCTGGAGCTGCTGGGCTGCTGCTTTGTGGGAGCCTCTCCCTGCTCTGCTCCCCTCCTGTCCTCCTGGGTGGGACACCCTGGCCATGCTCCGGTGCCCTCACGGTGGGCACGACCCCCTGGGAGAGCTGCTCTGTGGAAGTTGCCCCTGCTCGTGGCACCGAGATGAACTTTCAGGTCCTTTCCAAGCTGCACCACCCCAGGATCTGATGATTTATGAGCTGTGGGGTCCTATCTGGGTGGCTTTAGCACGCACTGCGTGTCTGATGTGTGGGGAGCTGGTCCCTGCCGGGGGCGCTTCCACAGCACCGCCAGCCCTGCTGCCCCCACAGGGGTGCTGGAATCTCCCAAGGAATTCAGCCCGGGATCTCTGACCTTGCAGAAACTCCGCCGAGCCGCTCTCACTTCCTCCAGCACAGTTCTCCTGGGTTCAGAGGATATTTTTCCACGTCTGACAGGTTGCAACACCAAGCCTGGAACCAGAAGGGCGCTGATTAAAGAACAAGCGCCGCGTTTAACGTGGTGTAATGATTTCCACCGAACTTAATGGCTGCGAAACAGAAACGAGTTATCTCTGGCACATCAAAGAGCTGGAAAAATGTAGTCAACGGTACCTCTGAGCTATTCTGCATATCAAGTGGCAAGATAGCATCGTGAATAATGAGGGATTTGCAGCAGCGAGGTTGCACAAACAGCAGTGAAGCAACGCTCACCACGCACCTCCTCCCGGGCTACATCAAAAGCCCCAAGAGGGGCAATTTCCAAAGAGCTGCTCTTCCAGAGGTGCAGGGCTAATGGCCTGGAGAGGAGCTGGGGTGTGCCACAGCTCAGCGGCCAAAGCGAGGGGTTGGCACACAAGCCCCGGTGCTGAAGGGAGCAGCTCTGGGTGTCACCAGGGCTGGCAGAGCCCAGCTGAACTCCCGGTGCTCCTGGCAGGATGGAGCCTCCCTCGCCCGGCACTTGCTCCATCTTCTTTCTAAGCCTCCTTGTTCCCAATGAACAACAGGGAGCTCCTGAGGGGCAGCTCCTTTGTCCCTTCCCTGCCACTGCAAGGCAGTGCCTTGGGAAGGCCGTTCCTCTCTCTGTTTTGGAGCCACCGGGTTCTATAAACTCCGAGCGTGGTCCAAGTGAATGTCCCTCACAAAAACATCGGGAGTGTTCAACTTCCCTGTGCCAGCTCTCCCTGCCCCATCCCTGGAGGTGTCCAGGCTGGAGCAACCTGGTCTCGTGGAAGGCGTCACTGGCAGGGCGTGGAACAAGATGATTTTCCAGAGCCCTTGCAGCCCAAACCACGCTGTGATTCCACAATTCCATGATTCTGCAGTTCCTTGGACAGGCCGTTCCCTCCGGGCCCTTTGGAGCAGGGCGAGCCGGAGTCCTGCTGGAGCTTTCTGTCCTGTTCTCCCCGAGGAGACTGAAGTGACTTTGGATTACAGGACACGTTTGGTGTCCCCTCCTGAGAGCCCCCAGGAGCACGCGGGAGGGAGGGGACAGAGCAAGTCCGTGTCTGCCGCTGCCACCGCAGCACCGAGAAAGCCGCGTCACCCACAGCTGCTCAAGCCCGGACAGATCCCCTTCAGCTCCTGGCGCAGGTGTCCGGCGGGAGGAGATGCAGGAGATAAGGCCCGGGGAGCCGGGCACACCTCAGCTCCAGACGGCGCTCAGTGAGACATTCCCAGTGCTCCCAGCGCTCAGCGATTACAAAGCGAAGAAAGAAACGCGCTGGATTTGCAAATCGCGTTGGGCAACGAGCGAGGCTTTCCAGCCCCGGCAGCAGCCCCGGGGCTCGCTGGGCCCCGAGCCCGGCACGGTTCAGCTCCGCAGCAGCGCCGGTGGCAGAGGATTACGGCAGGGAACAGGCCAGCCCCAATCGATGGTTTCGCTCGAGAGCTGCAGCCCAGTTTGCTAATTCCTCTGGTATTTCTGGCAGCCGAGCTTGCTGCGCGCCTCCCATCTTCCTCCGCCGTGCATCCTGAGGGGTTATCCCGGTTTGGGATGGGATTAAACCGGCCCATCACTCACCGGCCACCCGCCCGCGGCTGCGGAGCTGCGGGTGAGGAGTGGGGGGCCGGCGGGGAATGGGGACACGGGGACAGGCTTCCAGGGTGACACTGAGTGGTGTCACTGAGGGGTGGCTGAGCCCCGCTCTGGAGGGGGAGGCACAGTCCCTCCCAGTCACATCCCAGGGAATTTTAGATGTTTTTTTCCCAGTTTTACCCCCACCCAGTGCCTGCTTGTCTCGTGTCCCAGGACGTGCTGGGAATTCTGCGGAGCCTGGGTTTGAGCAGGAAAACAAAGTCATGCCTGGAGAGGGGCTTTGCTTTTTCCAGCCCTTGGTTGATCTGGCTTTGCCGTGGATAGTGGGGTCTTCCTCACCCTGAGCACCAGGAGCTCCGGGATGGAAGTGGAGATTTGTGGCCTCTCTGCCTCTCGGAGGGGGATGCCTCACCACCCACCCCAGTGTGCTCCCTCCCCTCTGCCCCACTGCCCCACTGCCCTTGGGCTGGGATTGAGGGAGGATGGGGCTCCCACATCCCACCTGGAACACGCAGGGATCACATCCGACACCACCTCCACATCTGCTCCTTGGAGTGGCAGAACAGGCTGGGTTACTGGGGGAGATGTGCAATCTCCGCCCCAAAATCCCAGGGTTCATCCCCAAACAGGTGCTCCGTGACTGTTCTTCCATGAGCCCCATGACACCCATGTCCCCTCCATGTGCCTCTCATGTCCCCCACCCCGAGCTGTTCCTGTGCCCCATCCTGAGCCATCCCTGTCTCCCACCCCAAGCCATCCGTGTCCCCCCGCAGGGCAGCTCTGCTCCGTCCCTCCGAGGATGATGTCTCCTCCTGACCCGAGCACCCCGGATCGCTGCTCCCTGGGAATGAACTTCATGTCCAGCCTTTCCAGCAGCTGAATTTGCAATGATTTCCCTCTGGAAGTTCCTTTCCAGCTCCTCTCGTGTTGTGTCCCAGCACCGCGTGTGCCCAGGGGCCGAATCCTCTGCCCGCAGCGAGACAAACACCGGCGGAAATGGAGCTTTAAGGGAAGAGCAGGGTGGGTTTAACATTCAGTCAGAAACTATCGGCGGGGTCTAAGGCTGACTCTTCCATCATTGCTTTGTTTGCGGTGGCCTTTTCCTGCTGCTGGGAGCAGGGACTGTCCCCGTGTCCTCAGGAGCCTGATGGAGAGACCTTGTCCCGAGCCCCACATGAACAAGTGCCGCCAATCAGAGAAACTGGGAAAGGACTGCAGATCCTGGGGCCTGTCCCGAGCTTGGGGAGGGGGAGCCGCCGCTGCAGTGGTGCCACAACAATTCCCCCACCCCCGGCGGGGAGGCTGCGGCCCCGCTCTGCCATTCCCGGCTCCACAGGCAGGGAGCACAAAGGGCAGCGGGATAAGCCGGGCTTGTTTGTGCTCCCAGGCTGGCCATGAATAAAACATCTGGGCAGCACAGGGTGCCTTTGTCCGGCCGGGATTTTAATGGGCCCCGAAGAAATGACCGATTGTTTCTCCTGTCCCTGCCTGGCCCCGGGGCTGCCTCCGGGCGCAGACCCCCGACAGGACCCAAGTCCTGCAGGGAAGTGGCTCTGGTGGTGAGAAAACTCTTCCTCACCCATGAGTCAGAGGCAGAATCTCTGAAACTTTGGATGTTTCGGAGGAGGAAAGGTCAGAGCAGCTCACACAGAGCTGTGCCTGCACCCCGAGAGGCCTCCTGGGGCTGGGATCTGGAGCTGGAATGGTTTGGGTTGGAAGGGACCCTGAAGCTCATCCCATCCCTGGGCAGGGACACCTTCCACTGGACCAGGCTGCTCCAGGGACGCTTCCAGGGATGGGACACGCTGTTTCACCTGAGAGGTGACCACAGGACCCCACACCGAGGCCATCCCAGCCCACCACTGATCCAACGGGGAAAATTCCCAAAGAAACAGGGAGAATTCAGCAGGCACAGGAGTGGAAGAGCTGGTTGGTGCCCCCATCCCAGAAATAACTGGGGAAACTCCTTCCCCCGTGGAGTCACGCTGCAGGCAACAGGGGAAGCAGCACTCATGATAGCAACAATAATGATAATGACGATAACAATAATTAATAGTAATAATAATGAACAGTAATGAACCAGTTCACTGGGAGCCTAATGGAGTTATTTATCCTCATCTGGGAATGCCCAGTGGAGTTATTTATTCCCACTCTGTGTCCGTCCCCACAGGAGCGTGGCCCGTGGCCCCGAGCGTTTCCGTTGCCGTGTCCCTGTGGGTGTGACAGCAGTGCCACTCCCGTGGATGTGACACCAGTGCCACCCCTGTGGCCGATGCTCAGGATGCACAGCAGGTGCCTTGGAATAGTTTATTATGAATAATGCAGCTTCTTAAATATTCCCCCAAACCCCAGTGTGGATATGTTTTCCATTTCCTGTGATTTCCTCTCTCCCGGATGAAGGCTCTCCGTGCCTCTCGGGCTCAGGGAGAAGCTCCTGAGATGAACCAAACAATTCTAAGGTCTGATTTTTCTCTTCACCCCCCCACCCCCCCGCCAAAGAAAAAGCAACGATTCCGATGGCACCAAACTGGTGACGAAATCTTCCTCCCAAACGGGCGGTTCAGAACTGGAGACGAGGATTTGCTGTCATTCCCAGCCAGGAGTGATTTCGGCAGCTCCGGTGGGGACATGGAGTGCGTGTCCCCAGCACCGCAGGCTCCCTCCGGCACTGATCCCAGACACCAGCTCCCACCATGGAGCACCTCCACTGCACTGGGATGAGCTTTTATAGGGCTGGACTGCGGGGGAGGAGTATTTTTGGGGAGGAGGAGACCTCCCGGCCGTGGAGAGCCGGGTGCCGGCTCATCCCGGCGGAGACTCTCGGGAGAGCCGGGAAGGAGGAGGAGGAGTGGCGTGCGAGCCTTGATTGCTCGCTCCAGGCGTGTTTGGCTCCGCATGTGTAAAAACAATAATTAAACGTAAGATGTGGGAGGATTATTAAAGGTTTTATGGCATCTAATCCTTTTTGAAACCTTTCTGTAGGCTGGAATCTGAGGCTGGAGCAATAAAAATGCAAACTACACCCAGATTCATTCCGGGCACCGTCATTCTCCCTCCCCGGCCCCTGCCCTCGGTGGTTGTGGGCTGTGGGAGCCGGACGGGAGGGAGGAGCTGGGAGAGGCGGCACCTCGTGCTGAGGAGAGCAGGAGACTGGTGGATACTGGTGGGATACAAGGTTTGGGAGCCTGTGCCAGCCCCGGGGCTCGCAGGCTTGGGAATCACATCCAGCAGGATGCGGGATCACGTGCGCGCGTGGATATGGATCCACGGATATCCCAATTCCATCTCCCAGCAGCGCCCCTCAGGTGCTCCCATCCCTCCCCTGACAGAACTGAGCAATCCTGGTGCCCCCACGAGAAAGAAATAAATAAATGAATAAAATAAACAAATGCAGGCGCCGTTCGCATTTCAAAGCCGGGAGGAATTTTTTTCCCCTTCTTTTTATTTTTTTTTCTCCCTTATTTTTTTCTCGCTCCCCTCCTTCAGGATGGCTTATCTCCATGAAATTAGTAATTGGCATTTCTTTCTGAAGCCGGGGAGAGCGCCAGCAGCCGGTAACACCCACGCCACACTCCATTCTCTGCGCGAGGCCCCGCAGCCAAAGAACCGAGGCTAATAAAAGTAATAACAAGGAATTAAATGAGGGAGAAAAAAAAAAGGGGGGGGGCGCAGAAAGTGCTGAAATCAGATTTAACTTTCCCTTTTGCTCTCCGGCTGTTTTTCGGGTGGGTAAAGCTACGTCAGGGAAGGGCGGCGGGCGGGTTTCGGGCGCCCTTTGGGAGAGCGGGGGGTGAGTCAGGGCGCTGGGAGCTCCCTCCCGGCCCAAGCAGCCCTTCCTTCCCCAGCCCTGGGTGCCGACGCGGATTTACAAACCCCGTTTCATCTCCGCAGCGCCCCGAGGGCAGCAGCAGCCTCAGCCTCCTCCTCCCCCGGAGCTCCCGGCTCGTCTGGCACGTCGGGGCGGCACCCGCAGCCAAAACAGGTTTGGGTTGATGGTTTCCAGCTGCTCATTAACGCTCCTTGGCTTCATTAGGGGTTTTTTCCATGCGTGCCAGCTCATCCCGCGCCGGTGCTCGGAGAGCTGAGGCTCAAAGCAGCGCCTGAAGGAGCTCCAGGAGAGCTGGAGAGGGACTGGGGACAAGGGACGGAGGGACAGGACACAGGGAATGGCTTCAGACTGACACAGGGAATACTGGGAAGGAATTGTTCCCTGGGAGGGTGGGAGGTGTCCCTGTCCCACGGGACGGTCTCTGAGGTCCCTTCCGACCCAAACCACACTGGGATTCCCTGAAATCGGCCTCCTGCGGTTATCCTGGGTTATCCCGGGTGGGTCTGGGACCAGGGGCACATCCAGAGCCATCCCGGACTGGGGGAGCTGAGAATGGCGGAGTGGGGCCCTGCCTGGGCAGGGTGTGCCCGGTGCCTCACCGAGGGCTGCGGCTGATCCCTATCGTGCATCCCAACCTCCCGAAAACCACCCGGGCCTGCCAGCGGCGGGGCGAGCTCGGCGCATCCCGGGATCCAGCAGCACATCCCTGCTAATCCCCCCGGAGCCGCGCAACACGCCCGCCGATGGTTATCGGTGTGGGAGCTGCCGGGCGCAGCCCAGCCCCGGCCGGCCGAGCTTCCCTGGCTCCCGGCCCGTCCTGCGCCCGCGGCCGAGGCTGCTGCAATCCCGGGAGCGGCCCCGTCCCGCTCAGATGTCCCGGACCCCAGCAGGGACACCGGGGGTGGAGAAGGGGCTGGAGGCCGGGGCTGCGGGGATGATCCCGCTCCTCCACGGGCTCCTGGCTCTGCTCCCTGGATCGGTGATTCACGCTGCTCCCCGCACAGCTCCCAGAGCAGGGTCATTCCCTGAAGGAACAGGAATTCCAGGGGGAATGGAGCACGCTGTGGTTTCCAGCCTGGGCTTCACTGGGGCCCCAGTAACTCCCAGTAAGCGCTGCTGTCGCTGCGGGGAATGGAGGAGGCTGAGCCTTGGGAAGGAGCTGCGGATCCCCTGTGCCCTGACCCCATGCTGACACTCCTTCCCATAATTTCCCACCCCTCTCCATCTCTGCCATCCTTCCCAGACCTCCCCTCTCCCCCAGCCACACCAGGCAAAGCAGGCACCAAACTCCCGCTGCAGAGCACGGAGCATCCTTGGAGAATCCGCCAGGAGTTTGGGGTTAGTGTGGCTGAGTCCCGGGTCACGTGCTGTTCCCGGGATTCTCCAAACCAGGAAGTGGCTGAACAGGTCTGGCTCAAACCTGGGCTGAGATCCCTCTGGATTTGGGCACTGGCTCGGCACCGTCCCAGCTCCCTCCGCCATCCCGACTTCCCCCAGCAGTCAGGTCCCAGTGAATCACTGTCATCTTTATAATTTTTATCTTTCCTTTCCCAGCAAAGCCAAAAGCCCAGAAATTGCGACAAATCGATTTGGGGCCCCGGAGTTTGGACGGGTCCCATTTGCCAAGCTCTTCCTGCCTGGTGTCTGCGGCTGGAGCTTCCATCATCCCATTACACGGCTGCCACGCGGCCGGCACCGCCGGGGAGGAACAAATTATCCCATAAATCAACTCCCGGGAGGGGAAGGCACCGAGCTATTAGGCTGCTCCGGAGAGGGATGGCAGCAGATAGGAAGGGAGCCGGGCTGGGAAGTGTGGAGAGGGCTGAGCTGCACCCAGAGGTGTGCCGCTGCACCGGGCTCAGCTGGGCCGGGATTGTGCCGGGATGTTCCATGGGCTGTGCCTGGACACTCCACGGATTGTGCCTGGATGCTCCGTGGCTTTGCCTGGACACTCTGTGAGCTGTGCCAGGGTATTCCACGGGCTGTGCCTGGACTCTCCGTGACTGTGCCTGGATGTCTCATGGACTATGCTGGGATGCTCCATGGGCTGTGCCTGGATGCTCCGTGGGTTCTGTACCAGCTCCATAACATTTATCCCATCGGAGGCTCCACGAAGCCAATCCCTGGGCACTCGGGTTGGGAGGGGGTGAATGGGGTTGGGGTTCCATCAGCCTGTCCCTTTCCCTGAGCCCTCCTTGCGAGTTCTCCTGGCTTTAACGAGGAATTCCGAGGGTTCAGGACTGAGCCTGCTCCAAACCCGCAGCTCTTTGCGGCCGTCCCTGCGCAGCCCTGATCTCATTGTGGGATTATAATTAGCAACTACAATGCCATAATTATGCACCACTTAACTTCTTGGCTTTAATATCTGCGGGAGGCAGCAGGAAAGCCAGGGAGCAGATCCCGGTGCTCTGGGAATGGAGAGGGAGGAAGGCCCTTCCGAGGGGTGTCACCCTGCCGTGCGGCTCGGCCGGCCCTCTCCCAGAGCCGTTCCCATTGTTCCCAGTGAGAACGAGCTGGGCCAGGGCGATGGGCAGAGGAACAAAAGAGGGCTGCAGGAAGGAAACGCTTCCCAACCTTCTGAAGGCTCCTCTCAGCGGCAGAAAGGCTTTTGATTTTTATCACTTCTGTTCTTTGAAATAACCTCCCCTTAACCTCCTCGAGTTTCCCCTGCTGGGACAGCGAGATAGGGCTGGGAGCGCTGGGAATTCTTGGCTCCAGGGGGCTGCTGGGGAAGCCTTGGATCTCTTTTTCACATTCCTGGCCTTGTGGCCCATCTGTGTCTTCGCCTACAGCAGGAACATTTTGAAGGCCTCCTTGGGACCCTGCAGGGCTGGGACCATCCCAAGAGAGCCCACCATGGTCCCTGCCCTTCCCAGCCTCTGGAATAGCCTGATTTTGGGTGGGTTCTCCTCTGAGTCCACCCCGGCCTTCAGCCCCCTTGTGTCACTTAACTCATCAAGAGCTGCCCCGCCGCTCGTTATTCGGGATGAATTAAATTGTTTGTAATTGATAAATTATGCACGAGCGCCTGCCAATTCCGAACGGCAGAGCTGATACCAACCCACCCAGGGGGACGGCTTCTAATTTTATCTGAGCCCTGCATTGTACCGGGCCTGCCTGATGTGTGCTGTATTGATTTAACAAGGCTCCTGGGAATTAGGCTGGTTTGCTAATTTTATCCCTGGGTGAGATGAATCAGATTGCCACACAATGAGGGCATTGTGTGCCGGGGGCAGCAGCGGCCGAGCCCGCTGACCCTGGCCTGGGGGGTGGCTGTGGTCACCAAGGGGATCTGAGGGGTCCCTGCCCATCCCGGGGTCATCCCAGGCCATCTCCCAAGGACCAGCCCCACCCTGGTGTCCCCTGAGCTGCTGTCCCTGCGCTGTCACCACTCTGGACACGTGGCACCGGCGGGAGATGCTCCAAGAGCTTTTCCTGCCCACATCCCCCAGACCACTCAGAGCAGGAAATGGGAGGTTTGGCCTCAAAATAGAATCAGAGTATCCTGGAATGGCTCATCCCAGGGGCAGGGACACCTTCCACTACCCTAGGGTGCTCCAAGCCCCATCCAGCCTGGCCTTGGACACTTCCAGGTGCAGCCACAGCTGCTCTGGGAAACCTCAGGGCCTCGCCTCCCTCACAGGGAGGAATTCCGTCCCAGTATCCCACCCAAATCCACCTTCTTGCAGTTCAAACAGCCCTGGATGGTACCAGGGAACGCTGCTGGAGCCGCTGGGATGCTCCCAGGATGGTGCTGGTGGGAGCAGCAATGTCAGGACTGAAAGGAAGCTCGGAAGAAGATTAAAGCTGTATTTTTTCCATGCCTGTTCAATTCCACAGGGAAATAGTCCAGAGAGGGGATAATGGAAGAACCTGAGTGGTGGATCAGGTTCATCTTCACAATGTCTGTCTCGGAAATTCTCATTATGGCAAATCCAAGGGTGTTCCCGGTTCCCTGGAGCCTCCCGGTTCTCACCTCCCACTGGGAAGACTTTCCAAAAGCAGCAGCTGAGGCCGGGCACAGCTGTGCCCTGCCAAGAATTCCCTGCCCCGCCCTTTCCCCCCTCGCTGATCAGATAACCGGGACAATTAGGAGCTCATGACCATAAATAATGGAGATTATGCAAGGAAAAACAGCGGTTGGGATAACACATCCCGGTGTGTCGGATCCAAGAGGCTGGGAGAGACCTTTGGCTTCTGGAAGTGGCTCAAACCGATGGGTTTGGAGGGTGAAGCACCAGCTGGGGCTTTGCTTTATCCCTGCTTTATCCCTGGTTTCCTGCCGTGGTTGTGGTTGGATCTCTCCAGGGCTGGATTTTTGTGGATGTTTACCAGAACTGCTGGAAAACCCCGGGATTTCTGGGTGTGGGGTCTCCCTCTGTGCTAGGCTTGGCATCACCCAGGCTGTGGGACCATTCCCAGGCATCAGCCTGGACGCAGCCTGGAAACCTCTCTGGGCTTCCTGGGTGGGAGCTGCCATCCAAGAGGAGCACCGGGAATCACGGAATCCTGGAATGGTTTGGGTTGGAAGGGACATTTAGGCGTCATGGGCAGGGACATCTTCCACTAGCGCAGGTTGCTCCGAGCGCTGTCCAGCCTGGCCTGGAACTTTCCCAGGGATGTGGCACCTGCCAGTGGAGGAGTGTCTGGAATTCCGAGTCGGGACAGCCTCCCCACGCCGGAGAGAGTCGGGAGCACCGGGAGGGAACCAGCCTGGGATGGGAAGCAGGAGGAGGCTCCGGGGTTCACCTGACCCAGGGCCACCGGGGCTCTGCTCCCTCGCAGTGTCACCTCCTGGGAGCGGTGACACTGCAGGACAGCCCTCCGGGGAGGGAAGAGCCCGGCAGATTTTTCTGGATGAGATGATAACCCCAGAGGAGCCAACCAGCGCATTTCCATGCGGGAATTCTGCATAACTTGTCTGCGCATATGTTCCAGCGGCCCCCAGGCAGCCAAAAGGAAATTAAAATTAATATTTTTTTTTTTTTAGCTCCTGTTTGAAATGAATGCGCCTGCTTTGCTTACAGCCCTGCCCCCTCCTGCTCTCCAGACCTTCAGGGCTTGGAGCCGGCCTGGGGTTCATGACGGATTTCCAGAATATGGGAATATGCTAAAGCCAAATGCATATTTGGGGGCTGATTTGGCTGCTGGGAAAGGGGTTGGCAGCGGGAGGAAAATGGGGTGGATACCTGGGTGGGGAAGTCTCTGCTGGAGCTCCAGGTGGAGCTTCTGGAGGTTTTAATTCAGGAGGGATGGTAACTCCCCTTCCCCACGGGAATGTTTGCTGAGGGAGGCTCTGGTCCTGGGGATCCGGAGAGGGCACGGAGCTCCCTGTGCCCTGAGATTCCCAAACAGCTCCATGCTGGCAACCTCTCTCCCCCCATTTCTGGAGCCCCTCCCCCCCCAGTTCTGGGGCCTGTCTCCCTCCCCTCAATCCAGCCCCGCAATTCCCTCCACGGAGCTCATTGGGAAAACAAAAGTGCTTTTCCCGCTTGCTGGCTGCCCTTTTATTTTTGGAAGCCACACATGCAATCACAGGCACATGGCCCCAGCAATTAGGGAGAAAAGCACTTTTCTTCTGCAGGCCCAATTACCCATCCTCTAATTGACATAATTATTATCTTGCGCTTTTCTAATAATATTTATTGAACACCACAAATCCTCGTTGGCAGCAGAGCTGCGCTGGGAGCTCAGCAATTTTCCATCCTAACGGGGGCCGCATGGGAAGGAGGGATCAATATGGTGAGAAACAGGGAAGGAATTCCTCCCTGTGGAGGTGGGGAGGCCCTGGCACAGGTTTTCCATAGAACTGGCTGCCCCTGGATCCCTGGAAGTGTCCAAGGCCGGGTTGGACAGGGCTTGGAGCATCCTGGGATAGTGGGAGGTGTCCCTGCCGTGGCAGGGGTGGGATGGGGATTAAGCTCCCTTCCGACCCAACCATTCCATGATTCCAGGGGGCTGGGCCGGATGCTCCCGGGTGATTCCTGGGGGGTGGCCGCCACCGTCACTCGCAGCCAGGCACCGTCCCCAGGGGCTCTGGGGCTCTTGTTTTCGCTCCGCGGTGAATAAAAGTCTCCGCGCTCCCGCCTGGAGAAACCTCGGCGTGGTGGGAAGGGCGAAGGGAGGGAGCGCTGATTTATTCCCTCCTTGCCGGGTGTCNCCGGGGGTGGGTTTGGGGGGGCTCTGCTAACCCCTGGGTGGCTCCTCTGCTTTCCCCCATGGGATGGGGGCACTGCCCGGCACGAGGGGTGTCCGGAGGAGCTGGGAATGCTCAGCCTGGGGCTGGTGGCCGTGGGAAGGCCGAGGGCAGGGGACCCTTCCCTTGGGCTGCCAGCTCCCCCCGAGTAGGGGGTGATAGAGGTGCCGTGGATTCAGGGTGTCCCAGGTCTCCAGGATGTGGATTCAGGGTGTCCTAGGTCTCCAGGACACCCCGATATCCTCCTTGGGATCTCTGGGGCAGCCCCAGGGCTAGTGAACCCCCTCAGGCTGCCAGCTCCCCTCGAGCAGGGGGTGGCTGAGGTGCCCCTGGGCTCAGGGTGCCCCGGAGCTCTGGGACATCCCCCACAAGCTCCCCAGGAGCTCCCTATCCCGGCTGCCTGCCCGCATCCCAGGGGCTGGATTTGGGGCAGAGCAAGGCTGGTTGGCAACCTGAGCTTGGGGCGAGGCTCGCAGCCCGTCCCTCAGGGCTGGAGGGGGTGACACGGAGGGCACGGGGTGCCCCCGAGGTGCCCACCCCAAACTCGCCTTCCCTGCCAGCACCCACTCCCACGGGACCGGCTCCCGGGCCGTGCCCGACTCCCGCTCCTTCCCCTCGTTCCCGCTCCTCTCCCCCGAACCCGTCTGCCGCCGAGCCCATCTGTTTGCCTGGAGAAGGCGAGGTTTATTTTCTTCCCCCTGAACTATAAATAGACGTTTCAGCGCCACTCCTGCTGCCAGCTCTCCGTCTGCACATCCCCATTTCCATAATTACCGCCGCGAATCCCTAATCCCGGCAGGAGCTCGCGCAGGTTCGAGCAGCGGAGCCGGCTCCTAAACGGGTGTAATTTGGGTCTTTAGTGAAGTGACAAATCTGCAGGCGAATCACAGCGGCGAGCTGGGAACCTCCCGGAATTCTCACCCCTGATTGCTCCGGAGCGTGACGGTGACAAGTGAGGTGGGAACAATGAATTATCCGAGCCACGAATCCCAGGGGAGGGGCTGGATCTGCTGCCGGGAGAGCCGGGCATCAATCTTTCATCTTCCCTGGTTTGTTTGCAAATGGCCCTGAAGGACGGCGCTGGAGTGGGGCCAGGACTGGCACTGGGAATTTTCCGGCGCCTTTTCCAGCTGCCGGCTCTGACAACTTTCTGGGGAGCTGCTTTGGAGCGTGGCGCATCCTGGAGGTGATGCCTGACCCCCTCCTGTCCCCAGGACGCGCTGCGCCGGGGTTGGCACGGCTCGGCCCTGTCCCCATGTCACCTTCCTCGGGCACGAGCCACCGGCACAGCAGCGCTGCACAGCCGC
This sequence comes from Oriolus oriolus, assembly GCA_013400235.1. Taxonomy (NCBI): domain Eukaryota; kingdom Metazoa; phylum Chordata; class Aves; order Passeriformes; family Corvidae; genus Oriolus; species Oriolus oriolus. The sequence goes on along the minus strand of VXBT01004128.1, from coordinate 19,610 downwards.
AGTGAGCCACACCTGTCCCGTGCCAAATCGTGGAATCGTGGAATAGCTAAGGCTGGAAAAGCCCTCTAAGGTCACTGAGCCCCGCACTGCCATGCTCACCCCCAAACCGTGTCCCCAAGTGCCACATCCGCAATGTTTTTTGGAATGTGGTGCTTCCAAGAGATCCACGTGCCCCTTTTTCCCAGGGATGGGATGCGCTGGTGGCCTGCAGGGGCTGGAAAGGTGGAATTGCCCCTCTGCAGCCCCCGGGATGCCCCCGGGGCAGGGAGAACCTCAGGGCAGCAGGCTCCAGCTGGTGTTGCTGAGCTGGATCCCATCAGCCACTGGCTCTCCATGAGGAAAAGAGCTCCTGGGTGTTCCTTTCCCAGACTGGGAGCTGCACAGGCCCTTGGTTTCAGTGGTTCCGTGACTCACAACCTCATCCCACTGCGGCAGCGCCGCTGCAGCGCTCGCGCTGCAAATTCCAGCTGGATCCCGGTGGCTCCGTGCCCGGGGATTGGGATCGGGCAGAGGGAGCGTGGTGTGCGCTGAAAAGCTCCAGCTTCGGTGCGAAGGGGCTGGGTTGGGGTTGGTTTGTTTTGCCTGGGGAGGAAAGAAAGGATGGAGCCCTAAAAATGCTGCTGGGGCTGCTCCCGTCGGGATGTTCCCGGTCCCAGCATCCCTCCCATCCCTCCCCTGTGCCGGGATGTGCAGCCCCGCTGCGCCCAGCCAGCCGTGCTGCCTGCGGTCCCTCCGGGATGCGGGAACGGCAGGAAAAGTGGGAGCCTTATCTCCTGTCCCCAAGCACCCCAGATCTCGGAGCCGATGGAGCTCGAGCCGCGTTTGCCGCACATTTCCCAGCGCCGGGGTGGGATGCCTGGGAGAAACCTGCTCAAATCATCATCACTTTGATTCCCAACAAAAGAAAGGAGCCGACTGAGTTAAATGCCTTCCCTCTGATGTGCTGTTTAGTTATTTTGCTTTCAAGAAAAATAAATCCCCCCTCGGCGTGTTTACAGAGCTGATGTGGTGCTGCAAGCACGCCGCGATTGGAGGGCAAGGCGTTGGCAGGAGAAAAGGGAAGACGACCTTGGAGCAGCTCTCGGTGCTGGAATGGCCCTGCCGTGGGACTGGAGGGGCCTGGGAGCCGATCCCGATCCCGGCGCTGCAGGAAGGAAGCTCCAGCTGGGGTTGGAGACCTGCTCCCAGCCCCTCTCCCTGCCCTTCCGGGGGCTTCCCTGCACCGTGACCCCGGAGCGGCTTTTCCCGGCAGGATTCCCCCATCTCCATCCTGCGCCCGGCTCCTCTGGGGCTGGGCTGGGGGACCCCTGTGCCCCCCGTCCTGCCGTGTCCCCCGGGCCCCCCAGCCACGCTGCCTGCACGAGCTTCCCCATTTGCATGGGTTTGCATCTGGCTCTGGCTGCGTTTGGGTTTTGTTTGCATCCGGCACGGCCTCGTCCCCGGTTCCGGGGCTGGCCCCGTGTCGCCGCCCGTCCCACGTGCAGATGTGCCAGATGTTCGTCCCTGGCGTGGCTCGGGGGCTCCGACAGCGAAGGGGGGGGACCTGCAGAGCCCAGGGAAAAGGTTCAGGGAGCTCCAGTGGGGAGCGGGAAGAAAGTGAGGCTGTTGCTCACTCCGCCCTGGCTGGGATGGGTGCTCCTGGCCCAAACCAGGGAATTCTAGGAACAGCACCCGCTTCTCCTTCCCCAAAATCTCAAAACTTTTCGAGAGCAGGGGGTGCTCACCTGGAGAAGGGAAGGATCCAGTGAGAGCTCAGAGCCCCTTCCAGGGCCTAAAAGGGCTCCAGGAGAGCTGGAGAGGGACTGGGGACAAGGGATGGAGGGACAGGACACAGGGAATGGCTTCCCACTGCCAGAGATGGGATATTAGGAAGGAATTATTCCCTGGGAGGGTGGGGAGGCACGTGTTGCCCAGGGCAGCTGTGGCTGCCCCTGGATCCCTGGCAGTGTCCAAGGCCAGGTTGGATGGGGCTTGGCGCACCCTGGGATGGCACCCATGGCAGGGGTGACAGTGGATGGGCTTTAGGGTCCCTTCCCACCCAAACCTTTCCATGGTTCTCTGAAATTCCAACCATGGTCCGATTCCCTGGGCAAGGAGCTGGGGTGTGGAGGCAGGAATGAGGCAGGGATGAGGCAGGGATGAGGGCAGGGATGCAGGAATGAGGCAAGGATGCAGGCAAGGATGCAGGAATGAGGCAAGGATGCAGGAATGAGGCAAGGATGCAGGCAGGAATGAGGCAGGAATGAGGCAGGAATGAGGCGGGGATGCAGGCAAGGATGCAGGAATGAGGCAGGGATGCAGGCAGGGATGCAGGAATGAGGCAGGAATCAGGCAGGGATGAGCAGGGATGACAATCACTGAACACTCCAGGGGGTGAGGGGTTGTTTTTCTTCCCCAGGATTCCCGTGGCTGCGCCGGCAGCTCCGACAGCGAACTCCCGCCTGGTGCCATCATTATGGAAACAAGCTGTAAATCTTCCCTTGATGTTCTGCAGCTCCGGGATGCTCGGCCTCTCGGGAGCAGCCAGCGCTGGGAAATGGGGTGGGAACATCGGGATTAACATATTGCAAGCACTCACTTTGGGAAGGAGCTGCCTGGGCCTGGGGCTGCTCCTTCCCGCGGCTCCCGGCTGGCCCCACACCGTCACCTTTTGTCTTTCCCCCCTCCCGTTCCTGCGGCAGAGCCGCGGAGCAGCGGGAGGAAGGAGCCTGCGAGGCCGGGGATGCTGTTCTCCAGGAAAAGTTGCTGTTTGGGTATTTTCAGCGCGATTCTGCTGACCCGCAGACACCTTTGTTGGCCGCAGCTCCCAGACCTGTCATCTTCCCACCTGCTCCCGTTTAATCCTGCTCATCCCGCCCGGCTGCGGCGGCCCAGGAGGGGGGAGCGTTCCAAGTCACCCCTCGCTCTCCTCCGCCAGCCCTTTAATCTCGGGGAGGAGGTTTATTTTTTTTTTCCCTCTGACATCTCTGCCTCTCTTGTGAAATGCAAATTAATTAGATTCTAATTACTCACCGTGTGCTGGAGCTGTTTCCCTCTCGTGTTAGGTTTAGTGGAACATCTTTGTTGTCAGCTGCGCGTTGTAGGTATCGAGCCCATTAGAGCCGAGCCTCGTTCAGCGGGAGACAGGCAGAGCGGAGCGCGCTTCCCGCTCCCGCTGCGCCCCGGCAGCAGCGGCTTTGTCAGCGCTTCCCGGCACCATCGCCGGGGAAAACTCCCCTTTTTTATTGTGCACTTCTCCTCCCGGGGTTTGACCGCCCCGTGAGCTGAGGAAACATCGAGGGAGCACCGGCCAGCGCCGCTGGGCTTTGCTCCACGTGGGGTTTGTGCTGCCCGTGGGCTCCTGGGTGCTGGGAAAGCCACGCTGGGAACCCCCAAACTGGGACATGGAGCTCCTTCCTGGGACCTGGGACCCCCTGAACTGGGACATGGAGCTCCTGCTTGGGGCCTGAGACCCCTTGAACTGGGACATGGAGCTCCTGCCTGGGGCCTGGGATCCCCTGAACTGGGACATGGAGCTCCTGCCTGGGGCCTGGGACCCCTTGAACTGGGACATGGAGCTCCTGCCTGGGGCCTGGGATCCCCTGAACTGGGACATGGAGCTCCTGCCTGGGGCCTGGGACCCCCTGAACTGGGACATGGAGCTCCTGCCTGGGGCCTGGGACCCCTTGAACTGGGACATGGAGCTCCTGCCTGGGGCCTGGGACGACAACCCAGGACCTGGGACCCCTGACAGGGAACCCTCTCCAGGACATGGAATCCCTGCCTGGGGTCCTGTTCAGGACCTGACACCTCTGCCTGGGCCCCCGTGCAGTACCCAGTCCCCCCTGGGACCTTGGGCCTCTCCATGTCCCCCCATCCCGCCCCAAGCTCCATCCCATCTCCCACATCCTTCTGTCCTGCTGGGGGCTCACAGGCGGAGCTGGAATTCCCTGTGGGACCCTCATTCCAGGGATGTTCATCCCTGGGGTCCCTAAAAGGTCCCATGACCACCCTGTCCCATCTGTGTCCTGGTGGGAAAGCAAACCCCAACCTGCATCCCCTCCCCGGCCGTGTCCCATTGTCCCATCTGCTGTCCCCTTGCCCTGTCCCTGCCAGACCCGGCTGTGTCCCCTGTCACTCCCTGCTCTCCCTGAACTGCCTCTTCCCATGGGAACGGGCACCTGTGGATGCTTTGGAGGCTGCGGCTGTGGCAGCCCCATGGGAGGGGTCCCTTCCTGCCACCGCCACCCCCTCCCAGTGGGAAGCGCTGTGGGAGAGCTCATGGAGGCGTGGGGGAGAGGGAGGCATCGCATCCCTTCCTGCCACAGCCCCCTGAGGAATGCGGGAATGCGTCTGCATCCCGACCTCAGGAATTCCCGACAGACTCACGGCTGGATAGTCCGGTAAGAGAGATCCCAATAACGCCGAGAACTCCAGCGTGTGTCACAGCCAGGGATCAGGGAATGGTGTGGACACGGGAATAATTCCTTGTTTCCTATGGGAGCACTGGGGGAGTCTGTGGGATCACCAGTGGCATGCTCGGGATGTTGGAAGGGGTTTCCCTGGATTCATCCCTCCCCCAGCTCCCGGCCCAGCACCAGGGAGAGGGATGGGAAGTGCAGCTCCTTAGGTGCCTGTCTGACGTCCTAACGATCCAACAAAACCTGTGGCACACGGGAATGCTGGATAGGAGGAATAAGACACTTAAAATTCCCATGAACCGAGTGTGTGCATGAGGAACATGAGCGGGAATGACACAGGGAAGGAGGAGCATCGGGAGCGCCTCTCTGGCAGCCGAGAGCGGTGTCCCCTCTGCTGCCACCTCCACCCCTGCTCCCCTCACACCGTTTCGGGAATGCTGCTGTTCGGGAGTGATGCTGATATTTAGGGAAGATGACGGAGTTTGGGGATGATGCTGGTGTTCGGGGGTCTTGCTGACATTTAGGGATGATGCTGATATTTAAGGGTGTTGGTGGTTTTTGGGGATGATGCTGATGTTTAGGGACTATGCTGATGTTTAGGGATGATGCTGATGTTTGGGGGTGATGATATTTTGGGATGATGCCGGTGTTTGGGGATGATGCCGGTGTTTGGGGATGATGCCGGTGTTTGGGGGTAATGATATTTTGGGATAATGCTGGTGTTTGGGGATGATGCTGGTATTTGGGGGTGACACCGGTGCGGCCACAGCTCACTGGCAGTGTCCATAGCAGCCGCTGTCCGTGGGGTGATCTGGGAACCATCCCAGTTGGTGAAGCCTCTGTGGAAAGCTGGGATGGGGACCCAGGACCAGGATTCGGCCCCTATCCCAGGAACCCTCCTGCTGTGTGGGGCTGGGGACAGCCAGCACCCCGCTCCTGCCCCATGCCTGGCACCCCATATTGCTCTGTTCCCGCAGTTCCGGGCTCCTTCCTGCTGGAATGTGGTGCTGGGCAGGGAAGGCCCAGGCTGGGGCCATTCCCTGTTCCGGCAGCACCTCCCTGCCCACCACGGTGGGAAGCAGCCCTCGGCTTGGGAATGCTGCTGCGGATTTGCATGGGGCCGTCATTAGGCTGTAACTCTCATTTAAGGCAATCAAGGTGCTTAATTTCATAGGGAAAACTTAATGGAGCAGTCCGTTCCCAGGCGCTGCTTCCCTGACATTTTACAGCCTTTGGAAGTGCCACTTAATAATGGCCACAATCCCAAATCCCTGCGCTCTCCGGACCCTCAGGAAACAAAATGAAGCTGCTTGGAAAAAAAACCCAGAAAAAACAACAGAGCAGGTGTTGTGGAAAAGTCGGGAGATGCAAAATCTTCCTGCTCATTAATGATTGTATTTATTCCACGATTCCACCTGTCCGGGTGACGTCTCTCCCTCCCGGAGCCTTCTCACAGCAGATTAAAGTGCACTTTTATCATGATCCTGAAAGGCATTTCAGGAGGGAACATTAGTTCTCCTACATTATTCCCACGTGTTAGAAAAAGTGTCTTTTTAAAATATTAGACAGCAATCGAGGTTAATTTAAACCACATCAAACATGCACGGCTGATTCTGCCGGAATCTTCCCGCTCCACCGCCAGCTCCGGGATGCTCCGGCCGCGGGCAGAGCTCGGCAGGGCCCGGGAGCTCCGGGCTCTGCTCCCAGCATGGGGGAGGTGCAGGACCAGGATGGGGATGGGGGAACCCAAACCCAGGTCGGAGGAGCACAGAGAGATCCTGGAGCATCGGAGCAAAATGCATTGAGTGCAAGGGGCTGCAGCCCCTTGGGAGCTCATCCAGGTGTCTCCTCATCCAGGTGTCTCCTCATCCAGGTGTCTCCCTCATCCAGGTGTCTCCCTCATCCAGGTGTCTCCTCATCCAGGTGTCTCCTCCAAGCACCACAACACCTCTGGACACTCTGGACTCTGGGCTGCCAGTGCAGAGCCAGAGGTGGTATCAGGGCAGGGCCAGGGGTCCACCGCTGTCCCCAGGGAAGCAGAATCCTTTCCCTGGCATCACTTCCATCTCTACCACTGCTCCCGCCTTCTCCCGCTGTGGGAGACACTCGGATTTTGCTGGTGGAAGAAGTTGTCCAGAGGGGTGGTGGCTGCTCCATCTCTGGAGTGTCCAAGGCCAGCTTGGCCAGCTTGGAGCACCCTGGGATAGAGGAAGGTGTCCATGCAGGGGCTGGAACGGGACCATCTCTAAAGTCCCTTCCCACCCAAGCCACCCTGTGATTCTCTGATCCACCTTCATCCCAAATCATTCCTCCGGGAGCCAAAGGTTTACAGCGCTTTTAAATACGAATGCTTCCTCCTTTATCACCTCGGAGAACGAGGGCTCGGCCCCGTGGTCATCCCCAGCCGCAGCCTTTGATCGCCGCCGAGCATCTCCCACTCCCGCTGCCCCGGGGCCGGACCCAGCCGCGCCTCCCTCGGCATTCCAGCCGCATCCTCCCGAGGAGCGCCCATCAGCCGGGTACCTGCGGGGGCATTTTCAGCTCCGCTGAGCAATCGGCCTCCAAAGCTCGGGGTGCTGCCAGCGCCTGCTGCGCGCGAGGGCAGCGAACAAACTGCGGAGAGCGGGAGCAGAGCTCCGAGGGGGAAGCTCTGCTGGGTGTTCACTGTTTGTGGCTGGGAGGGGGGAAAAAACCCGGCAGAAACTTTGTCCTGCTTCGTTTGCGGGTGTTCTGTTGTTGGAGCATCTTCCTGTGGGTGCCAGCAGAGGTGGGACACACATCCCAGACCTCAGAGCCCCTTCCACAGCCTAAAAGGGCTCCAAGAGAGCTGGAGAGGGACTGGGGACAAGGGATGGAGGGACAGGACACAGGGAATGGCTTCAAACTGACAGAAACAGGGATAGATGGATACTGGGAAGGAATTTCTCCCTGTGAGGGTGGGGAGGCCCTGGCACACGGTGCCCAGAGAAGCTGTGGCTGCCCCTGGATCCCGGGAAGTGTCCAAGGCCAGGTTGGAGCAGCCTGGGACAGTGGAAGGTGTCCCTTTCCATGGAGTGGGATAACATTTAGTGCCCCCTTCCAGGATTCTTTACTCAGGCAGCGCAGCCCGCAGCCGATCTCTCGCATCCCACCCGTGGGGGCGGGAAGCTGCTCCGCCACCAAAGTTTTCAGGGCAGCACTTTCATCTGGTAAATAATTTATTGTGAATTTGCATGAGGGTTAAACTCCTGAGCTGTGCCTGCTTCAAAGGGCTGTGCCCAGCAGACTCCGGAGTGGGAATTCTGCATCCTTGGAGCAGCCCGTAACCAGTCTGCCCTGTTTGGGAATGCCAGGAGTATCTGAGCTGCTTATTTAAAGCTCTAAAAAGCACCCGACTTCCTTGAAGTCATTAAAGTCTAACCTTTAAACTCCAGGAGTCTAATGGTTCAAGCCAAGCATAATGTTGAGGCACATCTGTGATAAATCTGCTTTTAATCTGCACAAAGTGCTTTCCGTGGATTCCAAGGTGAACGTATGAGGTGTTGGCTGAACACACTGAGTGCCCGTAAAACCCCCCCGATTGTAATCTATTACCTTTTACACAAAGCAGCATTTAGTTTTATTAACTATTGAAATATACTGAAAACTGTTAAGAAAGCAGCGTGTAAATCTCGGAGATTCATGCTGCTTGATTTTATGGAGGCCTAATTCCTCGCGAACGCAGCAGCGAAGCTGTGGGGCCGAGGACTGAAATCGCTTGTAGCTGATTAACGGCGACCTCCCGCCTCACTGCGGGGCAGCGCTGCCTAACGAGGGGCTCTGACACCCCCTGGCACCCCGAAACTCCCCCTGCAGGGGTGCAGGGGCAGCTTTACAGGTGGTGTTTGAAGCTGGGGTGTCTCTGGCTGCAGGTGTGTGCTGGGGAGGGATCACCGAATCCTGGGATGGGTTGGGCGGGAAGGGACCTTAAAGTCACCCAGTGCCACCCCCTGCCATGGGCAGGGACACCTCCCGCTGTCCCAGGGTGCTCCAAGCCCCGTCCAACCCGAGCCTGGGCTGATCCTGATCCTGCCCTTGATCCAGGGCTACTCCCAGCGCTGAACTGGGGCCGGCCGGAGCGAGGAGGGAGGTTTGGGTTTTGGTGCTGAGCTCCACCTCCAGCTCCTCATCGGCGCTTTTCCAGCCAGCAGGGCTAATTGTCAGGAAAGCAGGCATTTGAGGGGAAAAATCCCGTAAGCCGCAGCAAACTGTAAACATGGGAATAATTAAAAGATAGACAAAGCCAGAAAGTCAGCACAACAGTAGGCGATTGAAATACGTGCCCGGGGGTCTCTGGCCGTGCTTGCCGGGCAGCCGCTCCCCCAGGCCTCGGGAGCAGGGCTGGGAATGTTTGTTGGGATGCCAGCAGCACGAGCAGGAGCTGCAGAGCCGGGCACGGCCGTGGCAGGAGGCAGCTCCGCACGGATTTGCCAGGGCATGGCTTGATTTTAATAAAAAGCTAAATTGAAAAAGGTTGTTGGAAAGGCTGCTCCAGATCTAGAGGGAAATAACTCGGGCTCAGGGCTGAGGAAGCCAAAATGTGTTTTGGTTCTCTCCACTTTTGGAAGAACTGTCGAGAGTTGTTGGGGTTTTTTTTCTCTTGCTCTCTCCCCGTTCCTCCCCCTCCTGTGATTATTCAATTTGCCATGAAAGCTGGGACCAAACCAAACCCTCGGTGCCAAAACCTCCGCACTTGGAGAACACTCGGGCCCGGAGCTGGAGCTTAAATTACATCTTGCACATGGCCCCAGCCGCACTGGATTCCAGTCCAAGACACACACGAGTTCCTGGTTGTTGAAACCCGGCTCTGAAGGAGCCGCTCTCTGCCTGGGGGGGTCTCTGTCTTCCCAAAGCCGGGGAAAAAAAACCATCCCGGTGCTCTGCAAGGTGTTCCTCACCAGGTGCCGGGGCCACGGCCGCCCTTTGGGGCATTCGCAGGTTTCTGCCCCAGGGTGGCTCTGGGGTCCCTTCTCGCTGGGTTGGGCCACCTCTCCCCCCGCTTCCCGGTAGGAAACACCGCGGCTCAGCCCCAGGAGGGCGGGGTGGGGAGAGAGCAGCTCCTGCTGGGGCCTCAAAGCTCCGGGGCAGCGGCAGCCGTGGCTGGACGTGGTGACAACGAGCTGAAAACAGCCCTGGCCTCGGGGACAGGTGCTGGAGCCTCCGCAGCCTCCGTGCCATCCCCGGGGCCATTCCCGATGGGATCAGCCTTTCCCAGCAGCAGGCTGAGCCTCTCCATCCCCGCCCCACCGCCCTCTCCATCAGAGGGTCTCACTCTCCATGGGATCCCCATGGGATTTGAGCCGTGGCCACCAGAGCTCTCCCCCTGGACCCTCTCCTTTCCCACTTCTCCAATTTCCCTTTCCCTTCCCATTCCCACATCTCTCCCCGCTCTTTTGCATCCGCCACAGCCATAAACAAGACACATCCTCCTGTCCTGGAGCCCATTCCCGGGGAGCTCCGGGCCTGCTCTGAGCCGCACCAGGGATGATTACCCCGAAATGCTGCGGTTTGACAATTAACAGCTCGTTCCAGGAGCATTTGCATTTCCCCGCTGCCGAGCAGGAGCCTTTAATCTCCGCGCCGCAGCAGCGGCGTGTCGGGACAGGCTGCGGGCTCTGGGGCCGTCCTGGGCCCGGCTGCCGGCCCTCGCCAGGGCTTTGGTCATAAATCATCCCTCGGGACTGCGGCAGCGCGGGCCGGGCCGTGGCTCGGGCTCGGGCTCGGCGGGAGGGACCGCGCGGTGTCAGCTCCGCCGACCTCGCGCTCCTTTGAACGCGCTCGTTCCAATTATCCCTAATTCCCGGCGGAGCAGGAGAAGCCAGACGCCTTTGAACCTGCGAGAGGATTTGTGCCGCTTCCAGGTGGGAGCAGCCCCAGCCACATGAAAAAATGGTGTTTCTGGAGCTATTAAAGAAGTGTCTTTTAATGATTTAATGAAATAACAGCGCGGGAACGAGGCTGCTCTGATGTCCAGACCGGATTCCTCCAGCGCGTCATCCGGGAAGGATTTTCCAAGGCAGCCTGGGATGTCCATAATGATGGAGCTGAAAGGGACCCAGGAAGGCTCCTCATGGCTCCGATGGTCACTCGGAGCTCACCCAGAGGGACAAAGTGAGGGAGCATCCGAAGGTGGGACAGCAGGGCCACAATCCCATTTATTTTGGGATTTATTTGGGGCTGTCTGGTGCCCTTTTGCAGGCACCCCTGATAAATGCTGGCTCGGGCAGCTTTCATCGCTCTCTCTTAAAGCAAGAAATAGGAACATTCATCATCCAAGCAGGAATTCCTCGTGCTCCGGAGGCATCATTTGATGCTTTGTCCTTTCCCTTGGATTTGGCAGCCATGGGGGTTGGGTTCCAAACCCCCCCAGTGAGCTGGCACTGAGGATGCAGAGCTGTTGGAGGGGATGATGGTGCCAGAGCACGAGGGCGATGTGAGCCACAGAGCCCTCGGAGCAGCCACCTTGGCAGCGGGGAGGAGCAGGGCTTCCCTTGGAATCCCAAAATCCCAGGATGGTCTGGGTTAGAAGGAACCTTCAAAGGCCTTCCCGTCCACCCAGGGACCCCTTCCGCCAGCCCAGGCTGTGGCTGCCCCATCCCTGGAAATGTTCCAGGCCAGGCTGGACAGGCTTGGAGCAGCCTGGGATAGTGGAAGGTGTCCCTGCCCATGGCAGGGGGTGGGATGGGATCAGGTTTAAGGTTTCTTCCATTCCAAACCATCCTGGGATTCCACAAAAGAGAGCTGGATCCTCGTCCCACTCCGTGCACCCACGGCACGAAGCCAGGCCAGGATCAAAGGTGTCCAAAGGAGAGGGAGCCCCGTGGATGCATTCCCATGTTCCCTGTGCAGGGCAGCACCTGGAAGCTCGGAGGGGAGCGTGTCCCAGCCTGTGCCCGCTGTGGGCGAGCTGTGGCCGGGTCAGGAGTGTGGGTTTGGCTCCTGGCTCAGCCCCAGGCTCGTTACACAACTGGAGCAGAGCCGGGGACATCCCACCCGGCTGGGCCGGGAGCTGGGCAGGCTCCGAGGGCAAAGCATCTGGAAATGAGCCGGGGTGTCTGTGGCTGCCCCGGAGTCCCAGCCGGGCAGAGCCGAGGAGCTGCCTGCAAACAGCTCCGTCACCCCCCGGAGCTGGTCTGCAACTCCCTCATCTGTCCCAGACTGGGGCAGCTCCGGAGCAGAGGCTGCCCACGGTGCCAAGCGGAGCAGCAAACACCCCTTGGGTCACTGGGTGGTGCCTCCCAAGCCCACATCCCAGGCCTGGAGCACCAGGCTGAGGGGGAGCATAGGGCAAGAGATGTGAGAGCATAGCCGAGGCACATGAGGTGGGATTTTGGGAAGGAATTTTTCCCTGTGAGGGGGTGAGGCCCTGGCACAGGGTGCCTAGAGAAGCTGTGGCTGCCCCTGGATCCCTGGAAGTGTCCAAGGCCAGGCTGGATGGGGCTTGGAGCAACCTGGGATAGTGGAAGGTGTCCCTGCCCATGGCAGGGGTGGGATGGGACGAGCCTTAATGTCCCTTTCCGCCCAAACCATTTGGAATTCCGTGATCCTGTGATTTTACACCGACTGGAAAACCCTGACTCCTACCTGCTCCCAGATACGGCAGGGAAAGGCAGCTGCTGCCCTTCCAGGGGCAGGCGGTTGCCTCCATCCCGGGATGATTCACAGGGAGCTGGGCTGGGCTCTTGGTCGGGGCCGTTTCGCAGGCTGGGCTCAGCAGCATCACCCAGGGCCCCGGGCACGGTGGCTCCCGGCCCTGCCCTCTCCGAGGCTGGGGCTCTTTGGGGCGCAGGGCTGTCATTCCCACGGCTTTTCCCCTGGGAATTCCCACTCCAGGCTAGGCTGAGCTGTGCCCCGCGCCGACCACCGGAGCAGGGAAGTGCCCGTGCCAGAGCCCCCCATGGAAAACTCCTGGCATTCCCGCGGGGCTGGCACGGCTGCTCCCGGGCCGCTCCGGGGCCGCGCCAAGGCCGGGCTCGTTAGGGATGCCACGGCCATTCCCGTGTCCCTCCCAAAGCCCCAGGCACTGCCCTGGCTGGCTCCGGGGAGTGTGAAGCCCTTCGCAAACTTCCCAGCTGGCTGACCAAGCCCTCCGGGATGCGGCGGTCCCGAAGATTTGCTGGATCTTCCCTTGCCACGTGTTCTTCCCAGAACGGCCCCACGCACGTCGCTGCCCTGCGGAGGGCTGGGAGAGAGGGGAGAGCGGGGAGGATTTGTGCCAGTTCCAGGTGGGAGCAGCCCCAGCCACATGAAAAAATGGTGTTTCTGGAGCTATTAAAGAAGTGTCTTTTAATGATTTAATAAAATAACAGCCCGAGGAGAGAGCGGGGAGAGAGGGGAGAGCAGGGACAGCGGGCTGCTCCCTCCCGCAGGAACCAGAGCTGACAAGTGTCAGCCCTGCTGCCAAATCCCTGGGCCTGGCATTCCCCGCGGTGTTGGTCAAACACTGAAATCCATTCATTTGTCTAAAAACAAACCCGCAGCGCTCTCCCCGCCTCGCGCTGGGACAAAGCCGCTGCCTGTCTGCTCCCGGCGTCCTTCCCGCGGCGGGCACTGCCCCCTCCCAGCCCCACAGATGGCACCGGGGGTGCTGGCGGTGGCACGGCCCCCCGGGGGTTGCTCGGTGGCGAGGTTGGAGCAAGAGCTCCAGCAGAGCAGGAAACGCAGAGCTTGGGGAGGGTTTGGGGTGGGAAGCGAGGCTGTCGCCCGAGGTTTGGTCCCCTCCGTTCCCCAGTGCTGCAGAGCCAGGACAGAGCTGAGGACGCTACTTTAGCCCCAGAGCGCCTGGTTTAGGGTCAGGCTATAAAGCACGGGTGAGAATCAGGAGCGGGACGCAGGGATGGGGATGTTGCTGCCGCCCGCCAGGAGCTGGATGGATGGAAGGTGTCCCAATCCCAAGGGAGACAGCAGCGCTGGCCTTGGGCGAGCCGTGGGATCGGTGCTACCAGCTCCACAGTGACAATCCCCCAAAAGGGAGACCCCAAAGAGCCTGGCAGCTCCCGGGAGCGGCGCTGAGCTCGGGCTGCTCCCGCTGCCGTCGGAGCCCGGCGTTCTCGTGTCTCAGCGGCGAACGTCTTCCTGTTTAAAAGCTCTCCAAATCACAGGGGCAGCTTGTTTTGACATTTGATTAGCCACAGAGAACAACTTGAGAGCGCTTGAGTGACTGAGGGAGGGAGGCGGCGAGGGAGGGAGGGAGCGAACTCCGCGGCGGGAGCGGCGCTGAGCGCTCCGGCCTTTCCCGGGAGCGGCACCGGGCAGGGGCGGTGGGCACGGCTCCAGGCGAAGATAAGTGGGCTGCCGGGAGAGGCGAAGGCGAGGAGAGGAAGTGGTGAGTGAAGTCAGCTGAAAACAGTTTCTTTTGCTCGCTCTGACTCATAAATTTCATTAATACCTCGGCGGCAGCAGCAGCATCCCCCCGGCCCCGCGCGCAGCCCAGCGCCGCTGCAGCGGGATCCGGGATGGAAACCCCCCATGCAGAGGGGTTGGCCGGGGTGACCCCTCCCCTGTCCCGAGCTCCGTGAGCGTGTCTACCGCTTGTCCGGCCTCTGACAGCTCCCGGAGCCGCTCAGGGGCCGGGAGAGGGTTTGAGATCATCCCCCCGCCGGCCGCCCTCCCGCAGCCATGAACTCCCAGGGGTTTGTTTTCTTTTTCTGCCCAGACCTACAACAAGTTGTGTCAGGCCGGTGGTGACACTGCAGGGCTGTTTTGCTTTCCCTCGCTATCATCGCTATCAAGTAGGAGTTAACAGCTCTTGTTTATACAATGCCTATCTGGCCAGGGGCTGATTTAATACCTCCCACTTCTTTTAAGTGCAAATAGACTCTAATGTGTGTATTAGGCTACTTGAGCGGCTGTTCTGCTGAAATACTCGCTTTCCAAATAACTTATCTGCAGTTAATGCCGGCCAGAGGAGAAGAGCAAACTTCTTAAGAATTTAGCAATAAGAAAAAGAAAACAATCCCTTTCATATTCCCCCCTTCCCCGGGCTAAGCCTTTGGCCACACGGAGCTCGCTGGGATTTCACAGGCGAGATCCTGAGACTGTTCACGGGTCACAGCCCTGATCCGGCTCCTCCAGAGCATCCCAAACCTGAGCCCGATCGCTCGGGGGACGCGGAGCTGCCGCGGTCCCGCTTCCAGCGCGGCGTGGGTACCGGCCCCGGCATCCCGCATCCCTGCCGGCCCCTCCCGCGGCCACCGGCGGGGTGGGAGCAGTAGCCACGCCGCTCAGGCAGCGTCTGCAGCCACGCTTGGCAGGAGAGACAAAGAGAAACCTCATCCCTGAGCGAAACTGCGGAGTTTCTGCTGAGTCACAGCCATCAGGGAATGGGGAGAGCAATTACAGCCGAAAACTGGGAAGGCATCCCAAACAAATTGGTTATAATTAACAAGTAGAAGAATAACACCAGTAATACCATTAGCAGGCCCAAAAGCCATTTGCAATATAATATCTATAATTAGACAGTGCTCAGCAAAAGCCGGGGCTGAGCTGTTTGCCCCGGGAAGGGAGGGCAGGTGAGCCTGCGGGATCAAGGGCCGCGATCCGGGGGCGGCGGGCACAGGACAGCACCCGGAACATCCACGAGCACCCAGGTGCATCGAGGAACTCCCAGGAGCATCCATGAGGATCCCAGAGTGACCTGGCTCCAGCCACGGGGCATGAGGGGGATGTCAAGGGGACAGCCAAACCTGCCCTCCTCTCCCACTTCCCTCCGCAGGATTTAACATCCTTGGACGTTCCCATCCCTGGAAGTGTCCAAGGCCCGGCTGGATGGGGCAGCCTGGGGTAGTGGAAGGCGTCCCTGCCGTGGCAGGGGTGGCACGGGATGAGCTCTAAGGTCCCTTCCAACCCAAACTGGAGCTGCTGGGTTTGGACCTGGGCTGCAGCCGAGTCCCGACACTGAGCCCCGGGCACGATCCCTCCTCCTGCTGTCCCAACTTCCCGGCCAGAACTTTGCAATTCCAGCTCTTTGGAGCTGCCTCTGCCACCAGGGGTTCCTGGGGCTCTCCCTCCCCCCAGCACCAAGTGCACCCATGGCTGCTCCTCACCCCCCGTCCCAAATCCAGGGACACGCAGGAGAAAAGTGTTGGTTTTGATGCTGGGAGCCTGCCGCGGGCTCGGCGGGGTTTGGGGGGGGTCCCGAGCTGGGGTGTTGCCCCCCAGGGCCCCCCCGGCCGTGCGGCAGCAGCCAGAGGCGCCGGGCTGGGCCGGGCCCTGGCGTTGCTCAAGCAGATCCGCGGCTGAGGGCGAGGTCAGCGGAGCTCCGCTTGTGAAAGGCCGCGGCAATCGGGGCCTGTTGTGGCAACACCGGCACCCGCCGCTCTTCCCGGAGCCGCCTGGAGACGTCACCGGCTCTTGGAATGGTCTGGGGTGGGGGAAGGGACCCCAAAGGTCTCATCCAGCCCCGTGCCACCAGCACCGACATCTCCTACCGGGCCGTGCTGCTCCAGCCCCATCCCGCTTCTTCCCGGTGCTTCCCGGTGTTTCCCGGTGCTGCTGGCTGCCGATCCTTGTGGCCACCACCACAAAGCCCCGGTGCCGGAGGGGCGCAGGGCTGAACCCTCTCCTGCCAGGGGGCTGGAAAACCTCGCTGCCAAGAGCAGACAAAGCCCAGCTCCCCGCAAAGCCAAATATCCGGGCTCGCCGGGGCTGCTCGCTCCCGAGCGTTTCGCTGCCTTCCCACTCTGAAATCCTTGTTTAGATAAACTTGAAAGCTGGAGGGAATTTGGCAGGCAGGGTCCTGCCCTGCGCGGAGGGCAGATAATGTCACCTGCAGTGTAAACACACACCATTGACCGGGGCTGGGACCGGCTTGTCAGCCATAAAGTCACCTCTGGGGCGGCTCCTGTCACGCCGGGCGAGCTCGGCCGCGCCGGGGAGGGAGGAGGGGACACAAGGGACACACGTGGGTGCGGGTGTGTGTGGCGGCTGTGCGCACAAGTGTGTGCGGCCAGGAATCGCGCCTGTCCCCGCAGCCCCGTCCCAGAGTCACGGGGACGCGGCGCGGGAAGGGCAGGGGGGAGATTTTGGGAGAAGATGGGTCCTGTCAGGGGTGCTCTGTGCCCCGCAAGAGGCCGGGGGTGGCTGGGGCTGTGCAGATGTTCCGACCCTTCCAGCCGTCCCTGCCCTCGTCCTGAGGGATTCTCCCTCCCTTGGGTCCGGCAGCTGCGTCACGGGGGCTCAGGGGGGCTGTGGACGCCCCCGAGGGGTCACCGGGGCCGGGGGGTGGCAGTGCCAGGGAGGGGCCGCGGGAGGATGGGGACAACAGCTGGGAAGGGGAAGGGCAGCCCCGACGGTTTCCCCGAAAGGCTGCTGGGGACAGGACGGTGTCACCAAGTGTTACAACACCCCGCGCCCGCAAGCTGAGCCCGTGGCTTCTCCCCCGTCGCGGGGAGGGGAAGGAACATCTCCAGCTTCCTTTCCCGGCTGTGCCACCTCACAGGGCACCAGGAATGGGGCACATCGGGGCAGAGCCACCCTTGGAGCCGGGACATCCCAAGGGAGGGATCGCCACATCGTCCCGAAAACCCCCAGCGCCTCCCGCTCTCCATGGGAACGTGATCCCATGGGAAGCTGCCCTTTGCAAGGCACCGTAAGGATGACACTGAGTGCCACTGAGTGTCCCCAAAGCCCTCATCCTCCTCCTCATCCTCACTTGGTGGTGTTTCCACCCTCATGGTGGTGTTTCCCCCACTCGTGGTGACAAAGACGCCTCGTGGCCAGCTGGGAGAGGAGACAGCGGCTTCTCCCTCTGAGGCTTTTCCTGAGATCCTTCAGAAAAAACAAAACCCAGCTCAGAAAAAGAAAAAGAAGTTCTGGGAAAAGATCACGGGTTTCTAATTGGGATGTGCAAATATCAATTTAAGCAGATCTTAAATCAATACGAACCAGAACGTTTCCTTTCACCCCTAATCGTTCTTTTGATTCTTTTTTTTTTTCCCCCCAACCAGGTGAGTTTTAATAAGCTAAAATAAAACATCTCCTCTTTCAGTGCAGTCCCAGCATGAGGAATATCAATTAAGGGGAGCCATCCTCGGCCGCTGGAGTTCACCACAACAGCGCTGGAGCTGCGGCTCGATGGGAATGGGAAGAAAATTACAACCTTTTCAGGGAAACCATTAAGTAAAAATCAGAATTTGTCCATAAGTACCACAGGGGGAGGGGCACAGCCCAGCTAATGGCTTCTATTTTGAGCAATAAAGTGAATTTTCAGTGCAAAATCGCCGCTTTTTGTTCCTCTCCCCGCGGCCTCACGTCCCCTGAGTCTGGCCCTGGAAAGTCCCTGGGACAGAGAGTCTGGCTCAGCCCCGCCACGGGAATTGCCCCCTTTTCCAAACTTTTCCAGCTCAGTGGGTGCAGACTGAGGATTGTACGGAATTGTTGAATCCTGGAATTGTTTGGAAGGGACCTTAAAGCTCATCCAGCGCTGTCCCTCCCCTCTGTCCCTTACCCCAGTCCCTCTCCAGCTCTCCTGGAGCCCCTTTAGGCCCTGCAAGGGGCTCTGAGCTCTCCCTGGATCCTTCTCCTCCCCAGGTGAACATTCCCAGCTCTCCCAGCCTGGCTCCAGAGGGGCTCCAGTCCGTGGTCTCCTCTGGAATTGCTCCAGCAGCTCCATGTCCTGCTGATGTTGGGATCTGGAGCTGGAGCAGCTCTGCAGGTGGGGTCTCAGTTGAGGGGGCAGAGGGGACAATCCCCTCTTTCCTGCCGGGAATGAGCCTGGGATGAGGCGGGATGAAGGGCAGGGTGCTGAGGAAGGGCAGCGTGTCCCATTCCCAAGTCCCTCCCCAGGCGGAGGATTCCCAGGTGCTGCTCCCTTTGCTTTGGGATCTCGTGGGACCGATGGGAGTGTGCGACACCGGGAGCTCCGGGCACGTTCCTCCACTAAATCTCCGTCACCTCGGCTGCCCTCGGCAGCAGGAGCTGCTGGAAAGAGCATTTTGCAGGAGGAATAAGGACCAGTTTCACCACGAATATTCCCCGGGCTGCTCCTTGCCATTAATTTTCGCTGTTTCTCTGGCACTGGCGGTTCCAGGAGCTGCTCCTGCTCCGAGTGCTTCAGAGAGCTGCGCTCCCACATTATCCCACACCCTCTCCCGGGATCTGCCTGCCGGGGGGGCTTTGCACCCCATGGGCACCACGATGGGGGTCCCGATGGGTCACTCGATGGGAGACTCCAGTGGACATCCCGATGGGTGCTCCAGTGGATACCCCAAGGGATGGATGCCCCGATGGGCACCTCTATGGGCACCCAATGGACATCTCCATGGGTGCCCCTGTGGATACCCCAACGGACCCCCAACTTCACCCCAATGTTCCCCATACAGTGCAGGGACTTTGCAAAGAGCTGCCACCTAGACAGAGAAAAAGAAAAAAAAAAAAAAGCCGAAATGAGGCAAAATCAGGGAATTAGGAAGAGCTGGGAACGGCGGAGAAGGCGGGAAGGGCGCGGGGGCAGCGGCCCCGCGGTGATTCCGCTCCGCGCTCGATCCGCACCGCGTCTTGCGGCGCTCCGGCCGCGCCGGGCGGGTCCCACGTGGGGCAGGGGCGGGGCCCGGCGGCGGCAGCCAATGGGGAGCGCCGAGCGCTGACAGCGCTCCTCACGTCAACAACCGGAACGCGCCCAATTAGCGGCGGGCGGGGGGGCCGGGGCACCCCCATCCCGCACCCCGGGGGTCAGCGGGGCGCTCGCACCCCCCACGCCGGGGAACGAGGAGCGCGAGATTTCGGGGCTTTTTGCGCCCTGTTTATTATTTAAGCTGCGGCGCTTCATTCTTGTCGAGAAAGCCCCGAGCAGCGGCGTTGCCGCAGAGATCGTGGCGGTGCCGCGGCCCGCCCGGCTCGGCGGTGACAGATTGTTTGAGCTGGAGGAAGCGCCGGCCCGGGCTAATTACGCCGCCATGGCGGGCGGGCGG
>VXBT01004127.1:35403-61071 GCA_013400235.1 Oriolus oriolus | reverse complement strand
GGGGTGCAGGGAGCTCATTAAGGGTGGCAGGGTTGGCATGGATGGATATTCCCGGTCCTGGATCCAGGAAAAGCATGGCACCTTCCAGCGGGGGATTCTGCCATGGGAATTCTGGCAGAGCACCACCCGCCCTCGTTAGCATAATACGCAAATAATCAATTAACCGGATCAATGAATGGATTAATAATGATTAATTAAGGGATGGAACGCAGGCTGGGCCGTGTACCTGTGTGAGGTCACCTGGAGCTGTGTCCTGCCGGCTCCATCCCTCGCTCTGGTCTCTCAGGGAATTCCAGAATTCCCGAATTCCGCTCGGGAGGGACCTTCCGGCGCCGTTCCTGGGCTCTTGCACTGCGGATGGGCCCCGATTTCGTGCAGCGTTTTTGGGTTTCCACGTCCATGATCCGAAATTCCGGGTCTGTGCGAGCTCACCGGGAATTCCGGGAATGTTCGGCCGTCCCAGGGCGGGTTCTGTGCTGGGTGTTTGGTCACCTGCCCAGGTGACCTTGGAGCGATTCCTCCGTTCTTTCCTTTCTCCCTCCGTTCCCGAATGCGGAGCTGGGCGGCTCCGCAGGGCAGCTTTGGGAATAAACACAAGGATTGAATTCCTTTGGTGTATTTAAGGGGGAAAAGGAGGAATTTTCCTGGATTTCAGTGTAGGAAGCTCTGGACGCTGGCGTTGTCCTGGGGGAGGGGTCACATTGTGCTGGTGCTCCAGAGCCCCAAATCCCACCCAGGAACTCCCGAAGCAAAATTCTGGGAGGGTTTTCACACCCATTCCTGAGTTTTCCAGGGGAAAATGCCTAAAGAACGGAAAACCGGGGAAGGGCATGGGTGGTGAGGATGGCAGGGATGTGGGATCTGCGTGCCGGTGCTCCGGCTGGATTGTCACCTTGGCGTGGCGCAGTGAGCTCTGCTCCCAGGTTTTCCAGGGATTGGGGTTTTTGGGAAGGATTGGGGTTTTTTGGAGGAATTGGCGTGTTTTTTGGAGGGATTGGGGTTTTGGTGGATTGGGGTTTATGGATTATGGAATGACTTGCAGCCCTGGCTATCCCCTCCCTGCCATGCCCTCATTTACCAGCCCTCAGAGAGAGGGAGCTGCTCAGGAATTCCATAAGGAAATGAGGGAATAAAGTTGAAAGCTGGGAATCGCTCGGAGCGAGATCCGAGGCGGTTTGGGAGGGAGGAAATCCAGGGACTGCTGCTCCGGCAGCCGCACAAAGTCCCGCACGGAACGAGCAGTTCCCATTCCCCGAGGACCGAGCGCTTAAATCAGCTTTCCTGGGAATGCTCCCAGTTGGAATCAGCCGGGAATCCCGCGGGGCGTTTGGGATGGGGATGAGCTGAAATCCACTGACCTCCCGCAGCATCCTCGGCGTGTCCGGGCGTTGCTGTGGCTACGGAGCATCGATTCCCACGGCGGGGAAGGAGCCGGGAATGCGGCGGGATGATCCCGCGGGGTCGGGGGTGGGAGGGGGCTGCGGGGGCTGCGGTGCCGCGGTGCAGCCGTGCAGGGCGCAGGCTCCGGCGCCGGGTCCTAGCGCCGGGATCCATCCGCCTCACCTGGAATGAGGTCCCGAGGGAGCAGCTGGCAAGGGAAAGGGGATTGGGAGGGATCTGTTGGGTCTCCGCGATTCCCTGATGGGAGGGTGGAGCTGGGAGGGGTCGGGCTCTGCTCGAAGGGAGCACAGGGTGAGAGGGAACGGCCTCAGGCTGTGCCGGGTTCAGGTTGGATATCGGGAAAATTCCTTTGTGGAAAGAGTTGTCCAGCCCTGGCAGTGGTGGGATCCCCATCCCTGAAGGGGTTTACCAGCCCTGTGGATGTGGCACTTGGGGACACGGTCAGCGGTGGCCTTGGCAGTGCTGGGGGAATGCTTGGACTCAATGATCTCTGAGGGATTTTCACCCTAAAAACACTCCATAATTCCATGGAAATCAGTGTGGGATCCCTGCAGCGCTGGCCTGGGTGACACCGTGTCCTCCCTCCAGTTTGTGCTGTTCCCTGATCTGGCTGGGTGGGCTCATTTTGGGTGCTGGATGTCCCTAATTTGGGGGGAAACTGGTCCAGCTCTGCAGAGGGGGACTTTGGACAAGGGATGGATTGACAGGAGCCAGGGAATGGCTTCCCCAGTGGGAAAGGGGAGCTTGGGGTGGGATGTTGGGAAGGAATTCCTGGCTGGGAGGGTGGGGAGGGGCTGGGCTGGAATTCCCAGAGCAGCTGGGGCTGCCCCTGGATCCCTGGGAGTGTCCAAGGCCGGGTTGGACACTGGGGCTTGGATCCACCTGGGAACGTGGGAGGTGTCCCTGCCTGTGGAAAGAAGGTGAAACTGGATGATCTTTGAGGTCCCTTCCCACCCAAACCATTCCATGGCTCCAGGATTCTGATTCAGAGCCCAGGCTGACTTTTGGGGTCCCCTGGGAGTGTTCAGGGCTTAGAGGTGAACTTAAAAAGTCTTAAACTCGCTCGGGATTTGTTTTGACGCATTAAAGACCAAACCCCAAATGCTGGTTTAGGATTTCTCTCCTGAACTCAGTTTCCCGACGAACTCCAAACTCCCTCCCAACCCCAAAATCAGCTTTGAGGAGGAATTTCACCGGGAGATGTGTGTAAAAAATACATCAGAATGCAATAAGGTGGAATTTTGCTCCTACTGGATAAACAGTGGGAATTTCTGGAGGTTTTTAACCTTCCTCCTCCTCATGCTCCCCGAGCTGGGGGTGTTCCAGCTGCTCGGCAGGGGGCTGGCATGGATCCCAGATCCCAGGGAAAAGCCTGGAGCTTGAGAGGGGATATTTATGGACTTCTTTTCTCAGTGGTGATGAATTAGACAGAGAGTCTGGGCAGCGGGAAATCCATGTGGATCCTGCAGAGCAATGGCTGGAGTGGCTTGTGGGGGGATCCACGTCCTGGGAAGTGGAGTGGGTGGCACTGGGGGTCCCTGGAAGTGGGATGGGTGGCCCTGGGAATCTCTGGAGCTCTGTGATTCCTCCCAGGAGAGCGAGGATTACTCCAGCCCCAGCCAGTTGTGACCCTGACGTGTGGAGGATGCTCTGGGTTGCTCCATCCCAGTGTCCATCCCAGTACATGGCTCCACAGACTCGCTGAGCGGGAATGGGAGCACAAGGCAGCGCCTCCGGTACACGGTGTTCCTGAAAATAAATCCCAAAATATCTGGGAAGCGGCTGGGATGGGGTCCTGCTTCCCCTGTGCCAGTCCCATCCCTGCTCAGTGCACCAGGAAATTTATTTCTGAGGTTTAATCAGATTTTGGGTGTGTTTCCCTGGCAAAGGGGACGCTGGAATTCCTGGAAGGCCCAGGAAGGTTTATTGATCCTGGGGATTTTTTCAGCTGGAGCAGCAGTTCATCCTGACACGGCAGTGCCCGAGTTTGGGGGAAAATTGGGATTGTTCCCCTTGGTACAGAGCAGGTTTAGCCCCAAATCCATAGGTTGTGGCGAGGGTGGAGCAGCCAAAGCCCCGCTGGAGGTTGGGGGGGGGTTCCCAGAGGGCTCTGGATCATCTAACAGGGCTTTAATTACCAAAACTTCCCATATTCCCATGATTCTGGCACTAATAAAGTTCCTGTCCCTCTTTGGCTTCTTGTCTTGGGCTCAGGATTCTTGTGGGTCTTTTCCAGCTCAGGATTTTCCAGGATTCTTTCCCTCAAGGGTTCATTTTCATCCCAAATCCAAGTAGTGAATAAACCAAGAGGTGGTGAGTGGTGCCTGTGACTTGGTTACGTTGAGAAATGGGATATCCTGGAAGGTGCCAATGGGATATCCATGAAAACCTGTAAGTCGCTGTCCTTCGGGGTCACCGGGGCCTGCTTTGGAATGGGAAATCGGTTTGGGTTTTCACAGTGATGGAGTTGCCATCCTTGGAGGGATTTAGGTTGGAAACTGGGAAAATTCCTCCCAGGGCGGGGTGGGGTCAGCATTCCTGGAGGGATTTAACACCCTGTGGATGTGGCACTTGGGGACATGGTCAGTGGTGGCCTTGGCAGTGCTATGGGAGCAGTTGGACACAATGGGCTCGGAGGGCTTTTCCAGCCTGAAGGATTCCATGATTCTATTCCATGATTCCAGGATTTTCAGCACAGGGTGCCCAGAGAAGCTGTGGCTGCCCCTGGATCCCTGGAAGTGTCCAAGGCCGGGTTGGACAGGGCTTGGAGCAGCCTGGGACAGTGGAAGGTGTCCCTAGTGGCACTAGGCGGGCTTTGGGATCCCTCCCAACCCAAACCCTCCTGTGATCCTATGAAATTCTGTTTGTGTGGAAAAAATTCTCTCACACTTCAATTTAACGTGGAAAACTCCGACTGGGGAGGAGAAGCCGTGTGACATTTGTAATTTTCTTTTTAAATTAGCAGCTCCTCTTCCGCTCCACCTGGGAGCAAAGCCTGTCTGGTATT
This sequence comes from Oriolus oriolus, assembly GCA_013400235.1. Taxonomy (NCBI): domain Eukaryota; kingdom Metazoa; phylum Chordata; class Aves; order Passeriformes; family Corvidae; genus Oriolus; species Oriolus oriolus. The sequence continues at coordinate 56,663 of VXBT01004127.1, read as the reverse complement.
CCCTGGTATTTCCCTGGTTTTGGGTTTGTCCTGCTATTCCCAGAGCTCTGTGGGAAGAGCAGTGGGGAGTTCCCATTCTCTGAGGGGGTGCTGTCCTACACCCCCTGCTCCCATCTGAATTCCTGCTGAAATTCCGTGGCTGTTTCCCTGTTTTCTTTGCACTCCGAGGAAGCTTTCTTGAATTTGAGTTCCCTCTTGGCATTCCAGCCTCTCCTTGGAACCCAATCCCCGCCGTCGCTCCGTGGGCTGAGCACCCTCCAAGTGTTTGTGTCCATGGCTCTTGTCCCACTCCCTGGCTCTGGGATCAGCCAAGGTCCCAGACGAGGATTCTGCAGGGAAGAAGAATAGCAGAAATCCTTTAGAATTTAGGAATTAGGAAGTAATCCTTCCCTCTGAGGGTGGGGAGGCCCTGGCACAGATTCCCAGAGAAGCTGTGGCTGCCCCTGGATCCCTGGAAGTGTCCAAGGCCAGGCTGGACAGGGCTTGGAGCAGCCTGGGATAGCGAGAGGTGTCCCTGCCCATGGCAGGGGGTGAAATTGTTGGGATTTAAGGTCTCTTCCCAGCCAAACCATCCCATGATTCTATAAATAGGTGGCACAGGGGATATTTGCTGCCCGGGAAGCACGGTGAGCTTCCAGTGCCGGAGGAGGTTTTTCCCTCTATGGATAAAATAATTCAGATTTTCTAAGTCTTCCGAACTGATTTAATACCTACCATGGAATCATGGAATGGTTTGGGCGGGAAGAGACCTTAAATCCCGACAATTCCACCCCCTCCCTTGGCTAGGGACACCTCCCGCTATCCCAGTGGATCCAAGCCCCATCCAAGCTGGTCTTGGGCACTTCCAGGGATGGGGAGGATACCGGAGAGGACCCTTTGGATCCTGAGTGGAGCTGGGATGCCCAGCTGAGGGAAGGGGGTGTTTATTTTGGGGGTCTCTTTGTCCCACAGCTGTTGGGACACAACCCCCCTTGCTCTGAATCCACTGGTTTGGGTGGTTTTCACTTGGTTTTTGTTGGGATACCGCAGGTTTTGCCACCAAATGTCCTGGTTGTCCCCGGAGCTGCCGGGGCTGAGGGGAAGAGGAAGGAGCTGGTCCTCTTTGTAGCTTTTTGGAGAATTTTGGGCGGATTTTGTGTGTGTGAAGTTTCCTTTAAACCAGCATGGAGAGGGGAAGCAGGCAGAGCTCTGGTGACCTAGGGTGACTCTGGCTGAACTCCTGGTGGTCCCAGTGAGAAATTCCCGGTTTCCAGCTGGGTTTTGTGTTGTTTATCCCAGTTGTGCATTGTTAAAACTCCTTCCCCGAATGCCACTGATGGCCATCGGCTTCGTTCCGTGGGACACTGTGGCCTTCCTCTCCCTGGATATGCCGTGCTCGGTGAAATGTCTGGTTTTTTGGGAGTGTATCCATGGTTTTCTCACTCTTCCCCTGGTTCCTCAAGCCAGATTCCAGCTCAGGTGCAAGTGTTGGGTCACTTTTCCATCCTGGAGGAGGCTCATCGGGCTCCTCCAGAGGGGCAGCTCCGACCTCTGCTCCCCGTGGCCCAAGGGAACAGCTGGAGCTGTGTCAGGGAAGGTTTAGATGGATAAATCAGGAAAAGGTTCCTCATCCAGAGGGTGCTGGGGCACTGGAACAGCTCCCCAGGGAATGAGCACGTTCCCAAGGCTGCCAGAGCTCCGGGAGTGTTTGAATGCCGCTCTCAGGGACTCGGTGGGATTGTTGGGATTGCCCTGTGCGGGGAAGGAGTTGGATCCGTGATCCTGTGGGTCCCTTCCAACTCGGGATAGTCTGTGGTTTGGGGGTGGTTCCATGTGTTGGGGTTCTGGTGGCTCCCAAATCCCCTCGTTAGCCTGATTAGCACCGGGAACAGTGCCCAGGAAAGGGATGAGGGCGTTAATTTGGGATCCGTCAGCTCAGCCAGGAACAATGGGACACAATGGGACACAATGTCACCTGTCACAGCCAGGCGCAGGACAATCAGTGATCATTAAAGCCGCCCGTAATTAACCCCTTGCGCTCCATCCACCCTCAGGTGCTGCTCACCTGGACTTGGAGACCTGGGACAAACCCCGCTCCAGGGCGTTGTTTTTCCTCAAAATTTCTCCACGAAGCGATGAGCAAGCGGGACAAGCTTTGTCTGGGCTCACGGCGGGCACAATTTGGGCTGTCCCTGCCCAGTGCCCACCTCAGGGCGAGCAGGAGGAGCCCCGGAGCGTGGCGGGGGCTGTGGCCGCGGTGTGGCCGCGCCGGTGGCTCCTGCGGGGAGCGTTAGGACCCAGCGAGCCGCCGGCGCGGTGACAAGTCTGGAGCGGCACTGGCGCAGAGTGGCTCCATCGGCAGCGCTGGAATTCTCTGTATCCCTCCCTCAGAGCATCCTCGCCCAGAAAAGGGCTTCCCTCCCTCTTGTACCGCCCGGCAGAGCCTCGGGGGAGGCAGGGGGGGGCCGCGGGGATGCTGGGATCGGCCGGGACGCTGGGAAGCGCCGCTGGATGCTGCCGGCCGTGAGCTGGGAGAGCTGCTGGCTGCAAATCGGGAATCTCTGGAGCGCGGCAGCATGGCCCAGGGCAGGAGGCACGCGTCCGGCCGGGTAAGGGGGGGCGAGGGGGGTGCTGACTCAACAGCTCCTGGCTCTGCCGGGTCCTATCGCGACAGATCGCGACGCTGTCGCAGCGAAAATAGCTGGGTTTTGTAGGGAAATCTCGATTGTGCTCCCTGCGCGCTCCCGGATCCCTGGAATGTGGCACCTCCCTCGCTGACAATAATGCCGGGAGGGGAGGTTGGATGCTCCGGCTTGCACCAGGGCCGGGTGTTTTGGCCGGAGTTACCTGCCCGTGGAGGTGATTACCCCGAGTCATTACCGCGATTAATTAGCCCGGCAGCCTCCGTTCCGGCTCGGCCCCTTCCCGGAGCTCCGGCACAGCCTCGCCGGGGCTGCTCAGCACAAAGATCCCGGCGTGTTTTCCTGCCTGCCGCGGGCTCCCCTCCCTGCGGGCCGCTTTTCCAGGCGGCACGGAGCGCTCCCGAGCTTCCGCGGGCCTGGCAAGCGCTTCCAGGTTTTTCCGTATTGCAGCTACCCCCTGGGCTGTGCGGTGCCAGGGGCCAGGCCTTGCCCGGGAGTTTCTCTCCCTGTCGCTGTGGCCCTCCCTCCGTGGCCGCCGCCGCGGTGACATTGTGTCCCAGACCCTGCCGGGCACCGCCAGCGCGTTTGGGCCTGGCTGTGCCAACTCTGCAGCATGGAGCTGGGGAGGGCAGACCCTTCCCACCGCTCCCTGGGACCCCCAGACCCTCCGTGGGCGCCGCGTCCTGCCCGCTGTGGGATATGCCAGGCCCGGAGCCGGCGGGATTTGGGCTGCGGCCGAAGGGATTTGGCTGCAGAGGGAGCAGCTTGGGAAAACTTCCCAGCCTGGAGCCTTTTTTGCCCACCCCGGCAGGGTCCGAGTGTGGTTCTGTGGGGGCTGGACCCCACACCTGCCCCCCAAACCTCCCTGTTTTCCATGGGGAGCAGGAGGAAGGGGGTGAAATTCCAACCTGAGTCCTGATGGCTCTGTCACAACAGCCGAGGGGGATTTGGGGGCTCCGAGGGGGCACAAAAGGAGCCAAATGCTGTCTCCAAGGGCTGATGGAGATGCGGCTTTGGGACTGGTGGCTGGTCTGGGGATCCTGGGAATCCTGGGGGTCCCAGGGCAGCGCTGGACGCTGCAAGCAGGGCGCTGTGAGCAGGTTATCCCTGTTGGGCTCACACGGATTTTGGCATGGGCACCGCAGGGACCACGGCTGTGCTGGCCCTTCCTGGGGCTGTGTTCCTACTGGGTTTTGGGGGCACTGCTCCCGGTGTCCAGAGACACCCAAACCCTCCCAGTTGGGCAGCCTGGAATCCAGTGCCACCATGGCCATCCCAGTGCCACATCCTGGTGTCATCCACGGCAGCCACCCTCAATCCCAGGGCGGTCCCTCCTTTGCACAGGGATGCTGTGGCAGCAGCACCATCAGCTCAGCACTGACCAGGCTTAAACCCGGAATTCTTCCCAAGTCTTTCCTTCTTCCAGCTTTGTGGGTTGCGCCTGGAATCTGGATCTTGTCAGAGTTGGCTGCTTGGGATTCTCCCGAAACTTTTGATCTGAGCTTTGAGTGACAGTTTGGGGCTCCGTCAGTCTCACCTGCATAGGGGAGGAACACTGAATATTCCCGGGGTGATCCGCCGGGATGGAGCAGAACGCTGAAGCCCTCGGATGGAGCACGGGGGTGACCCAAATCATCGGGAATTCATCCCGTTTTCAGTGCCTCGGCACCAGGATCTTCACACAGCAGAGCAGACACTCTGTGGGTGTCTATCATGCTTCAAAAAGGGGGGAAAACGGGAAAATGCTGGATTTCGGGAAGTTGCGGGGAGCAGAGTCTCCTGTGGTGGTGGCAGTGCTGCCATGTCCTCGTCCCTCACCTGGAGCAGGTGTCCCTGGAGTGGGGACAGGCTCCTCCTGGGCTGGTGGCTTCCTCCAGTGACGGCTGCTCCAGAGGCTCAGCATTCCTGGTTGTTCCTCTGGCTGCCCCATTCCCACCACCTGCCCTGTGCCCCGCTCGGATCTCCCCAGCTGGCCCCCACTGCCTCCGCTGTGAATCCCTGGATTTCTCATTTACTGGGATTTAGGAGTTTATCCCCACTCCAGGCCGAGCGGTGACAGCCCTGTCACTATGAGTGGCCCCAGCTCTTCTCTCTTCCCGTGTGGCTTCCCGCAGTTCTGCTCCTCCATCCTCTTCCCTCGCTGTCCGTACCTCCCATTCCCAGGATTCCCGAGTGTGTTCCCCTGGGAATGTCGGCATTCCATGAGGAGCTGGCCCGGGAAGCTGAGGAAATTCTGGGCTGTGTCACCGGCTGCTGCCGGGCTGTTGTGCCCTGGTGTCCCCAAGAATGAGTGTCCCCATGTTTGTGGGGTCTGTCCCCTTCCTCCTTCCGCGGCCGGCCAGGGATTGTCGCCACGGCCAGGAGGAGTGACCATGGGTGTGTCTATCTCTCCTGGGATGGCCATCGGATCCCTGGCCACGGTCACCTGGCTGGGACAATGGCTGGGAACACACATCCCACCTGCTTCCAGCTGGGACAGTTGTTCCTCTTGTAAAACCTGGATTAATCACGTTGGTTTTATGGGAATTCCAGTCGGGGGTTTATCCGTTGGATTGGGGCCATCCTCACATCAGAGGGACAATCCCACAGAGCCATTTTTGATTAGTCGGAAACAAAAGGTGGAGACCATTTCCTGCTCCTGAGGGATGGGATGTGGTGGGAAAGATTCATTCTGGGCTCTCCTTCTTTTCCCAAGTGCGGAAGACTCGGGAAAAGTTTCCATGAAATTAGTGCTGGTTGGCAAATGTCCATCAGAGCCAGGCTGGGAGAGCTGGGAATGTCCAGCCTGGAGAAAGGAAGGCTCCAGGGAGAGCTCAGAGCTCCTTCCAGAGCCTAAAGGGGCTCCAGGAGAGCTGGAGAGGGGCTTGGGACAAGGGATGGAGGGACAGGAGCCAGGGAATGGCTTCCCACCGCCAGGACTTGGAATGTGTCACACCCGACGGATCTTACCTGGCTGCAGGTACCAGACGGAAATTGGGAGGGATAAAAACTCCTGCTCCAGGAACCTTTCCATTTACTGGGGATTTGGGATTTTCCTTTGGGCGTCTTGTTTCCTTGGAGCTCTGCTCTCATTTTCCATCACACCTGGGACACGATTTTCCGGGTGCTGCAGCCCTGGCAGGCGGAAGGAACCAGAACTTTGGGAGATATTTGGGTCTGGAGCGTCGATTTTGCCTTTGAGGTCTTGGGTTTCTTTGTTGGGTGATGGATTTGGGGGTTTAAGACAAGATTATTTCGGTTTCTGCTGGTTGTGTTTGGGTGAAACCTGGAGTTCAGGCTTGTGGGAAACCCCTCATCCCTGGTTTTAGTCACAAAACCCCAAACTCGGCGTGTTCACTCTGCATTCCGACCTCGGGAAGTGATGTGCAAGGGAAGGGGATGGTTTGTTGGGATTCCAGGAGCTTCCAAAGTCCCCTGGGTTCTTCCACAGGCTGAGAATTCCCTGAATCTCCCAAACCCCCTGTGGTGTCCAGCTGTGGCTGAGGTTTGTCCGCAGGGCCTTCCTGGCCGTTCCCTGCCGTGCTGGGTGAAAGAGCCTCTGTTTTCCTGGGATAAAGAACGGATTCTTTGGCTGAAGCCAGGCCCAGAGTGACCAAAACTCCACATTTCTGCACAATTACCAGAACCAGTGACACGTGGGGTGGGGGAAATGCCAAACTGGTCCCAGTTTTGGAACTGCTGGGAAGTTGGGATGAGCAGGAAGATGGAGCTGAGATGGGGAACATCCCTGTCCCCTCTGGGATAGGGGCAGTGGGGTTGAAAGGTGTCTGGGTTTGAGGAGAGGGGCTTTGGGCACAGGCGTGGAGGGACAGAACACAGGGAATGGCTTCCCACTGCAAAAGGGGAGATTTGGGTGGGATACTGGGAAGGAATTCCTCCCTGTGAGGGTGGGGAGGCCCTGGCACAGGGTGCCCAGCGAAGATGTGGCTGCCCCTGGATCCCTGGAGGTTTCCAAGGCCAGGCTGGATGGGGCTTGGAGTGACCTGGGATAGTGGAAGGTGTCCCTGCCCATGGCACGGGGTGGAATTGTTGGGATTTAAGGTCTCTTGCCACCCAAACCATTCCAGGATTCCATGATTAATCTGTTTTACTCAGGCTGATTGCAGAGCAGGAGGAGTTGGGAGTGGATCCCAACAAATTCCCTGTGATTTCAATAATCCCGAGGGTCTCCAGTACCCATGGAATTCCTCACATCCATCATGACCTCATTGCTGCTCCAAGAGCATGGATCCCCTGGAAAACCACACTTGAACCCAGGTGCATCCCGGGATGTCACGCTTGGAGTATCCTGGTGCCCACTGAAATATAAATATGGATGTAATGTTTATGAGAGGATCATGGAATCATGGGATTGTTGAGGTTTTAAATCCCTCCAGGACTGGGGACTCCACCTGTGCCAGGGCTGAACAGCCCTTTCCAGGAGGAATTTTCCCAATTTCCAACCTAAACCTCCCCCGGCACAACCTGAGGCCGTTTCCTCTCTCCTGGATCACGACAATCCCACCTGGAAAGCTGCTGGACTTTCCCACCCGCGATCCCCGGAGTCCAGGCACGGGCCACCGGATCCCGACAGTGTGAAGGGATGGGACAGTGACCTGTGTCCCACACAGTCTGTGTGCTCCTGGGCACAGAATTCCCAGGAATGCTGATATAATGGGAAAAGGTGGAGTACGAGTTGGTTAAGGTTGATCGACTGTGCTGCTCTTGGGGGTTTTTTCCCCCACCAAAGCTCATAAAAATGTTATAAAAAGGGGATAAATCAGGTTTGTGAGCCTGGAGTGAGCACTGACAGCGGCTGTGCCGTGGTTTGTGGCTCCCGATCGGGAGCGGAAGGAATCGCCCTTGGGCTGCCTCCCAAAATTAAACGGGGTGGAGGAAGCGAGCGGGGACGGAGCGGGATGAAACATCCCAATATCCAAACCTTGTGTCCGTCCCATCTTCTCAACCTGTGCTTTTCCCTGTCACCCAGGCCTCCAGCACGCCCAGGATGAGCTCGGATGGCGGCAGCAAGCCCCTCAAGGTGGGCTCCCGCGTGGAGGTCATCGGCAAGGGCCACCGCGGCACCGTGGCCTACGTGGGGGCCACGCTGTTCGCCACCGGCAAATGGGTCGGGGTCATCCTGGACGAGGCCAAGGGCAAGAACGACGGCACGGTGCAGGGCAGGAAGTATTTCACCTGTGAGGAGAACCACGGCATCTTCGTGCGCCAGTCGCAGGTGGGTGGGGTGCCGGCATCCTCGGGATCGCGGCTCGCTCGTTAAGTACGGGGAAACGGCGCTTCCCACCCCGGCTGGGGAGGAAAAACCCGATCCCTTCGCTCCGGTGTCCGCTGGAATGTAGATGTGGGTGTGTTGTTGATGGTAGGATCGTGGGATCATGGAATTGTTGAGGTTTTAGATCCTTTCAGGGGTGGGGACTCCACCACTGCCTTGGGCGGCGCTTCCCACCCAGGCTGGGGGGGAAAAACCCGATCCCTTCGCTTCAGTGTCCGCTGGAATATAGATATGGGTGTGATGTTGATGGTAGGATCGTGGGATCATGGAATTGTCGAGGTTTTATATCCTTCCAGGGGTGTGGACTCCGCCCCTGCCCTGGGCAGCCCTTCCCAGGAGGAATTTCCCCAATAGCCAATATTTTTGGGAATCTCCATCTCCCACAAGGCAGGGAACAGCACGCTCCAAACCCGAGCTGAACCTCACCTGGGGTGGCTCCAGGCCCCCTCTGCACAATTCCTTGAGGTCCTGCTCATCCCACGGGGTTATTGTGGATTGTTTTCAGGTGAATTCCCAATGGTTTCGTTCTGCTTCCCACTGAAGTGCCCAGCCCGGTGCTGCCCTGTATTTATTACCTGCAGCAGGTGGAGTTTGAGATCAATCCTGGATGTTTACCTGGAAGCAGAGCCAGGGAATTTTAATTAAATCGTGTTTCCCTGGAAGGAGATTGCCTTGGTTTAGATAAAACACGGTGTGGGTGGAGCTGCTGAGCTTTGCTGCTCCTGTGCTGCCCCAGGAACCAGGAGCTCCCTCCAGAGCAAACATCCTCCAGGGAAATTCCCAGTGTCACCTTCCAGGGGCGGAGAGGCGACACTGGAGCCCCCCAGCTCCTGTCCCCTCCCTGGCACAAAGGGGCTGGTTTGTGCCCCACCCCATGGCCTCTCGTTGTCAGGACCTTGGCACTGGGTGACAGAGGGAAGCTGAGAACGAAATGAGGGGATTTGTGTCCTGGAGTCCATCCCAACATCCTCTGTCCCATTGGAAGAGCCTTTGGATCACACGTGGTCAGAGGCTGCAGCAATGTCTCATCCAGGAGAAACTCCAGGAATCACTGAGGTTGGAAAAGACCTTTAGGATGAGTCCAGCTGTTCCCTGCTTCAGTCCCTTTGTCACCAGCTCGAGGCAGGATGAGGGAAAATGATCCCCATCCTTTAAATAATGGGATGAACACAAAGAGCTGAACCCCTCAGAGCTGCAGGCAAGCGTGCCAGGAAGCTTTTCATGGTTTTTATCCAACCCAAACGCTGTAGGAATTGTGGGATGGAGCTCTGCTGCTCTCCTGGGATCACCACGGAGATTTCCCAAATGTGATTCCGCCACACTCCCGGTTCCCCGCGTTAGAACCGGACACGTGGACCCAGCTCCTTTGTCCGTCTCTCTTGGCCTCTCCTGGCAGCTGGGAGAGGCTTTGAGGGGTTTGCAGGGAAAAAGTTGGGTCTGCAGGACCAGGAGGGACCTCAGAGCCCACCCAGTGCCACCCCCTGCCAGGCAGGGACACCTTCCGCTATCCCAGGTGGTTCCAAGCTCTGTCCAGCCTGGCCTTGGACACTTCCAGGGATCCAGGGGCAGCCACTGCCTCTCTGGGAATTCCATCCCAGCCCTTCACCACCCTCACAGCCAGGAATTCCTTCCCAAAATCCCACCTGGCAGTGGGAGCCATCCCCCCACGTTGCCACCTCGGCCTCTGTGCAGGGAGTGATGCCCAACCCCTGCCCTAAATTCCAGAGCTGGGGGATGGATCGGGACACCCCCGGAGCGGAGACGGGAAGCAGGACGGATAAACAGCCCCCAAATCCCCCGAATCCTCTGTCCCGGAGCAAATCCAGGGATGCAGGGCTGTCCCAGCCGGTCCGGAGCCGATCCTGAGCCACCCTGGGGCACACGGAGGGTCCCCGCTGTCCCCCAGCTCCCACCTGGTGGGCACAGGGTGGGGACCCCACCCCTGGCACCCCTCGGCAGGGGCAGGGAGGGGCAGAGGGTGCTGGGCATGAGGCTCTGGATGCATCCCACATCCCTGGAATTGTCCAAGGTTAGCTGGGATGGCGCTTGGAGCAACCTGGGACAGCGGGAGGTGTCCCTGCCCGTGGCACAGGGTGGCCCTGGGTGGGATTTAAGGTCCTTTCCCACCCACACCATTCCAGGATTCCCTGATTCCATCTGGGCTGGCAATTCCAAGCATGGCTGTTCCTTTTCTGGAGTGTGGAAATGCCTGATTTTGGCATCGCCTGGAGCTGCTCCTGCCTGGCAGAGGAGCTGGATGGCCACAACGTGCCCAGTCTGTGGTGGCACTGCCCAGTGTCACCCCAGATCCAGCCCCACTCTATCCCCAGCCCCAGCCTCTCCAGCACCTCTGGAATTCCCACCTGGGCTGTACCTGCTGGGAAAGCCCCAGACCACTCAGAATTCCCACCCTGCGTGGCTGCAAGTGTCCTGATTTGCTTGGTATCATCTTTTCCTTGGTCTCCTCGTGGCTTTTAATTCAATTTTCATCATTCCTGGTGCTGAGAATGTTCCCAAACTGGAATCCCTGTCTGACAGCTTCCCAAGTTATTTTGATTTTTAAGCTGAGCTCCCAGGCGGGAGGTGCTGATGGATCAGGCAAATTCCTGCAGGAACAATTTGGGAGGTGCTGCTCTGAGGTTCTGCCTCAGAGATCTAATCCCTCCCAACCTCGTTTTCCATGTTTATCCAGCAAAAATGCGTCCAAAAATAGTTCACAAGGAGAAATCCCCGAATCTGGTACGGATGTTCCGGGCTGTCAAATCCAGAGCTTTGAGTTCCCTCGTTGCCTGTGTGAATATTCCATATTCCTGACGGGAATAGGGAGTGTGTGGCTGTTCTCAGAGAGGAGGGTCCTCCATGGCAAAGCTGGAATGATGAAATTAAAAATCTGTGCCAAAACTGTGGGATCTGCTCTGCTGAACCCACTGCCAGAGGGACCTGTTCCCTGCTCTTCCTGTTTGGGAATTTTGGGCAGTGATGGTCGTTGTGCTTTTCCCAGATCCAAGTGTTCGAGGATGGAGCGGACACAACGTCCCCAGAAACCCCGGAATCTGCTGCCATGAAGGTCCCCAAGAGAGGTAAGGCCCGGCTGGGAAATCCTTCCCAAAGGTTTGGGAAATCCCTTGTGGAGAGGTGGGAAATCCTTCCCAAAGGTTTGGGAAATCCCTCGTGGAGAGGTGGGAAATCCTTCCCAAAGGTTTGGGAAATCCCTCGTGGAGAGGTGGAAAATCCTTCCCAAAGGTTTGGGAAATCCTTCCCAGGGAAGTGGGAAATCCTTCCTGCAGAGGTGGGAAATGCTTCCCAAAGGTTTGGGAAATCCTTCCCAAAGGTTTGGGAAATCCTTCCCAAAGGTTTGGGAAATCCTTCCTGCAGAGGTGGAAAATCCTTCCCAAAGGTTTGGGAAATCCTTCCTGCAGGGGTGGAAAATCCTTCCCAAAGGTTTGGGAAATCCTTCCTGCAGGGGTGGGAAATCCTTCCCAAAGGTTTGGGAAATCCTTCCTGGAGGGGTGGAAAATCCTTCCCAAAGGTTTGGGAAATCCTTCCTAGGGAAGTGGGAAATCCTTAGTGGAGGGTATGGGAAATTATTCCTGAAGGGGATGGGGAATCTTTCCCGGAGGAATGTGAAATCCCTCTTGGAGGAGTGGGAATCCTTCCTGGAAAGGTGAGAAATCCTTCCTGTAAGGAAGGGGGAAGTCATGGAGTATTTCCCAGTGGGAATGTAGACCTACTGAACCACTCTGAGCCTGTGGAATTGCAGCATCCCCGTGGAATTGCAGCATCCCCGTGGAATTGCAGCATCCCTGTCTCCAGCCCCTTGCCGTGCCCCATTCCCACCCGGGAGCAGGGATCCCTTCCCACTCTCCTCTGAGCATTCCTTCCCCCTTTCCCACATCCGTCGGCACCGCCATCCCTGGCTGTGGGCCCAGACAGGCTTCCCTGCCTCCCTCTGAGCTCTGCTTTGTTGGGAATGTTTTTCCCGCACGCTGCGGGATCCCGGGAGCTGCCGGAAGGGGCTCTGCCAGCTTCCTGCCTTGGCTGCTCCTTCGGCTTCGTGTGCCAAGCCGGGAGCTCCGTGTGGGAAGCGTTTGTGGGATCGGGATTGACGGATCGGGGTGGGCTGGGGGTGGTGGGTGTTGGGTGTGAGTGGGATTTCCCCTCTCCCAGGAAGCAGGAAGTAAAAGTAGTTGGGAAGATGGAATTGGTCCCTTCCTTGATCCCTGCTTTGGATCCTGCAGTCGGCATGGAATTGTGGAATAGTCATGGAATTGTTTACGTTGGAAAAGCCCTCGGACACCCCTGAATCCCCCACCACTGACCGTGTCCCCAAGTGTCACATCCATGGCAGTTAAATCCCCCCAGGGATGGGGATTCCNCCCCTGATCCCCCTTTTCTCCAGGCTGAGCCCCTTTCCCAGCTCCCTCAGCCGCTCCTGGGGCTCCAAACCCTTCCCAGCTCCTTCCCTGGACACGATGGATGCCGGGCTGGGACAGATGGACGCTGATGCCGGCCCCCCCATCCCGGGATCCCGAGGCAGGAGGAGCTGGGGCTGCAGGTGGGGTGTGGGATGATGCTGTCAGGGATGCAGGGCTGGGATGTGGCTGCCTGCCAAGGGTTTCCATGGAAACAGCAGCTGCTGCAGCAGCACCGCAGTGGGGGGTGCAGGGATGGATGCCATGGATCCGGCACCCGCCCCTCCCGCCTGGCACAGCGGGGGACACCTGGGCAAGGGTGGGGATCCAGACACCCCTGCCAGGGACGGACAGGACGCAGGGAATGGCTTCCCGCTGGAGATGAGACGATTTGGGTGGGATATTGGAAAGGAATTCCTCCCTATGAGGGTGGGGAGGCCCTGGCATAGGGTGCCCAGAGAAGCCGTGGCTGCCCCTGGATCCCTGGAAGTGTCCCTGGAGCACCCTGAGATAGTGGGAGATGTCCCTGCCCATGGCACGGGGTGGTGTTGATGGGATTTAAGGTCCCTTCCCACCATAAACGGTTCCATGCTTCTGTGTCCCCAAGTGCCACATCCACACAGGTTTAACCCCCCTCAGGGATGGTGACTGAGCAGCCTGTGCCAGTGCCTTGGGAATCCCTGAATCCCAGGGATTCAGCCCAAGCAGAGCCGTTGAACTGCCCCGATTCCCAGGCGTGTCCAAGACTTTGCCTTCCTCAGCCAGCTGCTCCCATGAGGAATTCCCTGTTCCCCCAAACCCACACCCCATTGTGCCGCCATTTCCTGCCAGATCCTGACTCTGCTTCACTCCCACTTCCCAAAATTCTCCTGTCCCCCTGCTGACTGCCCGCTGGCTGCAGGGACACCGGGATGGGGACAGGGGTGTCCCTCAGGCTCACGGCTCCTCTTCTGCTCTCTCCACAGATTCCCTGGATGCCGCCAAGGCCAGCAAACTGGTGAGTGACCCCGGCGCTTTGTCACCTCTGAGAGGTTTTCATCCCAGTGGGAAGAGCACATGGACACCCTTTCATGGGATAAAATGCCCGTGGAAAAGTGACTTTCTCCCGAAACGCGTGGGAAACAAGGTGTAAAAAACGTCATTTTCAGCCACTGGCCGGGAATCTGTCAGTTCCTGAGGGATTATCCAGGGCAGGTGCTGTGCCACACGTTTGGATCCGAGTTCAGTGCCATTCCCTGGCTGCTTCCTTCAAACCCTGACCCTCATGGAATCATGGAAGGGAGCTCAAAGCCCCCTCAGTCCCTGCCATGGGCAGGGACACCTTCCACTATCCCAGGTTGCTCCAAGCCCCGTCCAACCAGGCCTGGGACACTTCCAGGGATGGGGCAGCTCTAAGGACCCTCCCTTCCCATGGGAAGAGTGCATTCCTTGGGATAAATTCTCTCTCTGCCTTCATCCAGGAGCTGCAGTGGCTCCTGGGACATGGATAGGGATGTGCCGTATCCAAATGTGAGGGATATTTCCTAAGGAATGGGAATCCGCAGCGGGTTCCTGTCCTCGGGAATGGCCATACAGGTGCGGAGTAGTGAGGAATCATGGAATGCTGAGGCTGGAAAAACCCGGCAGTGCCCAGGTCACCATTCCTGGGAATGGGGTGATCCTGGGGACACGGCGGGTGGGTTGGTGTGTTCTGGGATAGGAACTGGATTTTCCATGGGGATAAACTGGCCCAACTGGGATGTGGGAAGCGGTGGGGAAGGAAATGGTGGGGACAAGGGGCTTCTGTGCACGTGGCACCTGCAGGGCTGGGTCGAGGCACGTTGAAGTCCAGCCCCCTGCGCTGCCCTTCCGGATAATTCCCAGGAGTGGGAATTCTGCTCCCCACCCCACTGTGGGGCAACTGGGATGGGGATGGAGCAGCACCTTGGGAGTTTGTCGGGCTCAGATCCCGGGGAATGTGAGCTCCAGCCAGTGGAAACGGATTCCCTGCCCTGTATTAGGGGGATTTGGGAAGGTTTTTTGGCTTTTCCTGCTGCGTGGGGTGCGATCCGTCAACCCCTGGCACTGCTGGAGCCTGTGTTCCGTGTGCTCCCTGCCTGATCCTCCTGGTTTAATTCCACCCTGGAATTCATTAAAAGACAAAGAGAATATTTAGGAAACCTCAGCGTTCTTGAAATCAGGGAATGGGGGTTGTTCCTGGAATTTTTTTTTTATGCTGCTGATGTGGAGAAGGGGTCAGGACAGGAGGTGCTGCTCCATGTGCAGCTGCGTTCCGGGGCATTCCCGGAACCATGGAATGGTTTGGGATGGGAGGGACCTTAAAGCCCATCCAGGGACATTTTCCACTATCCCAGGTGGTTCCAATCCCCATCCAGCCTGGCCTTGGCCACTCCCGGGGATCCAGGGGCAGCCACAGCTCCTCTGGGAAATCCATTCCAGGGCCTCCCCACCCTCCCAGCCAGGAATTCCTTCCCAAAATCCCATCTCTCCCCGCCCTCTGGCAGTGGGAAACCATTCCCTGTGCCCTCCCATCCTCTTCCTCCTGCATCCTGGGAGATCCTGGCCCCCCAGTCCCTTTACCCTGCACCATGAAAGGATTTATTCCCCTTTGGATGTGTCCTGACTCCCCAAATTCTCTGTGCTGGGGGAGGGGCAGGAAGTGGATCCGGAGCGAGGGGATGACTTCAGGGCTGTTTTCTCCTTAATTTACTTCAATTTCCCGGATTATATTTCCCCTCTTGCCTTTCCTGCAGCCCGGGGTGGGATTCCCAGGGAATGTTTTCCCTGGAACCACGGGGTCTGTCTAACATTCCTTCTGTTCCCTCCTCACGCAGCGCGGAGCCAAGCCCAAAAAGGTGCTGTTTGTCCCTTCTCCGCGCGCTGCCGCATGCCGGGGCCATCACTGTCACCCTCACTGTCCCCATCCCTCTCCATCCCAGCGCTGCATGGCTGTCCCTGCATGTGCTCCCAGCCAGGGGAGGGGACATCGCTCCGGGGCGGAACGCGGTGGCGTCACATCGACGTGGGATCGTGGAATGTTTGGGTGGGAAAAGCCTCGCAGTTCCCAAACCGTGTCCCCAAAATGTCGCACCCGCAGGGCTGTGAAGTCCCCCCCGGGGAATGGGGGCTCCCCTCCTGCCCTGGGCAGCCTCTTCCAATGCTTTCCGACCCTTTTCTGTGAAGGAATTTTCCCGTTATCCAACCTGAACCACCCCTGGCACAACCTGAGGCCGTTCCCTCACAGATATTTTTATAAACCCTAAACCCTCCAGTGACTCGGGGACAAGTGGCACCTTCTCAGGGCTGTCCTGTTCCCTCAGGGCTCCGGCTCCTCTTGGGGACACCCAAACCTGCCTGGTTTGTGACAGTTCTTGAAGCCAAAAATCTTTCAGACAAGGATGAGCTGAAACTCCAAAGAATCCCGGAGTGGTTTGGGTTGGGATGGACATTACCGCCCATCTCATTCCACACTGCGGGCAGGGACACTGAATCATCATTCCCTGCAGGAAATTTGTGGAATTTTTTCTTCCCCCTGGGAATTTTGCCAAGAGAAAAGCCAAGGCGGGCACCGGAGACGTGGGAGAGGGGAGGGAGGTGGTACCTGAGTGCCCTCGGCGTCCTTTTGGTCCAGCTTTGCTTTCCGGCCGCTTCCGTGTCGATTTTTGGGTGGAAAAATGGTCCAAAGAGCTCTGTTTGTCCATGGGAAATCCAGAGGTGATGAGTGATGTGGAATCTGCCAAGAGCCTGTGGAGAAAGACCGGGAGCACGTGTCCCCAAGTGTCCCCTCCTCGTGTCCTGCATGTCCCCGAGGCTTCAGGATCCGTGTGGATCCCTCATCCCGGTCCTGCCAGCTCCAAGGGGTTCTGCTGTGGGATGAAATTCCCCTTTGGAATGTCGGGTTCTTCCTTCCCTGTCCTTGTTCCGGCGGGTTTGCAGCTGCTCCGTGTCCCCGCTGTGTCCCCGCTGTCTGCTCGGAGCTGCGGCTGGGATTAGGATCACGGGGGTGTGACAGTCACTGTCCCGAGGATCACGGATCTGTCGCTGCCCTGGGGACCTGGGGCTGTGACTGTCACTGTCCTGGGGGTCTGGGGATGTGACAATCACTGTCGTGAGGATCATGGTGTGTGACAGTCATTGTCCTGAGGTTCCTGGGTTTGTCACTCTCCTGGGCGTCTGGGGCTGTGACTGTCGCTGTCCTGAGGATCATGGATTTGTGACTGTCCTGGGGATCTGGATCTGTGACTGTCACTGTCCTGAGGATCTGGATTTGTGACTGTCACTGTCCTGAGGATCTGGATCTGTGACTGTCACTGTCCTGAGGATTGTGGATCTGTGACTGCCCTGGGGACTGTAGTGACATTCATTTTCCTGAGGATCATGAGTCTGTCACTCTCCTGGGGTTCTGGGGCTGTGACTGTCACTGTCCTGAGGATCCTGGATTTGTGACTGTCCTGGGGATCTGGATCGGTGACTGTCACTGTCCTGGGGATCCTGGTGTGTGACAGTCACCCTCCTGAGGATCATGGATCCTGGGGATCTGTGACTGTCACTGTCCTGCCCCCGTCCTGGCCGCGTGGGCACACCTCATGCAGGGATGTCCCCGTTGAGGGCCAGCCCTGTGCCAGGCTCCGCTGTCCCCTCAGAATTCAATGTTTTCAGCCATTAATGACCCCAAGAGTGCCCCCCTGCCCCTTGGGCAGCTCCTGCCCCACACAGGGATGTGCTGGCCGGGGGTGGGAATTGGATAATGAGAGTAATTAGCGGGTAAATCCTCGTTATGGAGATTATGGCGGCTCCTGTGTGTCAAATATAGACTTTAATCGTGTCTGGAGCTGCTGCCAGATGGGCCTTTCCCCTCCCTGCTGTGGTCCTTCCCTGTTTTCCGTGGATTTGGGAGTGGTGTGGCCATTGTGGCCTTTGGGCCATGCTGTTCCCAGGGGCTGCAGGACACTGGGAGTCCTGTCCCTTGGCTGTGACACCGTGTCAGGATGTCCTTGCTCTTGGAGCAGGAGGTCCAGGTTGTCCCCAGGAGGTGCTGGCCTCTGTCCTGGGCCAGGCTGGCTGGGAAGGACCCCAAAATTGGGTTAAAGAGCAGGAAAAGGGTGTTTCCCAGGTAATTTTTGGGACGAAACAGGTCATCGTCTTCATCCCTGTGACGATGTGTCTGTGGTGGGGACAGGCCAGTCCTTTCTCCTGCTGCAGTGCTGGTGGCACTGGGTCACGGATGTCACCTCCCAGGGCTGTGGTGGGAGCAGGGTACTCCCAGGGATGCAGGGAAAGGCTGGTCCCTGGCTCTTGGGGGCTGTCAGGGTGAGCTGCCGGGGTCTGACACACTCTAGAATCACGGAATTGTGGAGTATTTAGGTTGGAAAAGCCCTCTGAGACCACCGAGTCCAACTGTTCCCCCGGCACTGCCAAGGCCGTGTCCCCAAGGGCCACATCCACAGGTGGCACATGCTGGTGCTGTGACCCTGCTGTTAAATCCTGTCCCGTCACCTCAGGTCACCTGTCCCCTGCAGCTGCAGCCACTTTGATCCCTGGGATTTTCCCTCGGATGGATCAGGTTTGTCCCCCTCCGGTGACATCCCTGCTCCTTTCATCCTCCTGGTGGCATTCCATGTGCCAGGGCTGGATTCCCGTGGTGTGTCCTGAGGCTGGACGTCCCTCTCTTGCTGGACACCTGCTCTGATCCCATCCCAGGGTGCCCAGTCAGTGGCCGGGTCAGTGGCCGGGTTGTTATCCCGGTGTTATCCTGGTCTCCGTGCAGGAGTGGCTGGGTTGGTGTCCGAGTTGTTATCCCAGTGTTATCCCAATGTTATCCCGGTCTCCGTGCAGGAGAGGCCGGGTCAATGCCCAGGCTGTTATCCCGGTGTTATCCCGGTCTCCATGCAGGAGTGTCCGGGCTGTTATCCCGGTGTTATCCCGGTCTCCGTGCAGGAGAGGCTGGGTCAGTGTCCGGGCTGTTATCCCGATGTTATCCCGGTGTCATCCCGGTCTCCGTGCAGGAGCGGCCGGGTCAGTGTCCGGGCTGCTATCCCGGTGTTATCCCGGTCTCCATGCAGGAGCGGCCAGGTCAGTGTCCGGGCTGCTATCCCGGTGTTATCCCGGTCTCCATGCAGGAGCGGCCGGGTCAGTGTCCGGGCTGCTATCCCGGTGTTATCCCGGTCTCCGTGCAGGAGTGGCTGGGTTGGTGTCCGAGTTGTTATCCCAGTGTTATCCCAGTGTTATCCCGGTCTCGGTGCAGGAGAGGCCGGGTCAATGCCCAGGCTGTTATCCCGGTGTTATCCCGGTCTCCGTGCAGGAGAGGCTGGGTCAGTGTCCGGGCTGTTATCCCGATGTTATCCCGGTGTCATCCCGGTCTCCGTGCAGGAGCGGCCGGGTCAGTGTCCGGGCTGCTATCCCGGTGTTATCCCGGTCTCCATGCAGGAGCGGCCAGGTCAGTGTCCGGGCTGCTATCCCGGTGTTATCCCGGTCTCCATGCAGGAGCGGCCGGGTCAGTGTCCGGGCTGCTATCCCGGTGTTATCCCGGTCTCCATGCAGGAGTGTCCGGGCTGTTATCCCGGTGTTATCCCGGTCTCCGTGCAGGAGCAGATGGCCCATTCCAGCCCGGAGCAGGTCCCAGATGGTCAGTGGAACACAGAGGGGCCACCCCAATCCCCGTTAATCCTTTAAAGGAACGGATAATCCGATCAGCTCCGAAAACCCCACCTCATCCCAGCTGCCCGAACCGCGTCCCATGGCAGGGCCTGGATGAACCCGGAGCTGATTTTCCAAGCGCTGCTGTTCCTCGGGCTGGGTGACACCCCTGTGGCAGCTCTCTGTGTCCCCAAGGGGGTTTGTGGCGAGGCCTGAGGTGATTATTTTGGTGTGACCCTTTGGGGCCGGGATCTCAGCAGCACCTGGTGCTGCAAACGGAATGACCCCATGGAAAAGAGCTGGAGTTAACCCTGGCATCTCCTCTCCAATCCCCCCGAGAGCCAGGAATTGTCCCATCTGTGGTGGTGCCATGAGTTCCTTCTCCCTTCTCATGGATTTAGGGTAAAAAAAACCTCCCTTCCCTGTCCCAGAGGAGTTTCAGGGACAGCCCAAAGCATCCGACACCATTTTCCCGTGGTTCAATCGCGTTTTCTCCCTGCTGCAGCATTTGTGGGATGCTGCATGTGGGAAGAGTTGATACATTCAGGATTTTGGGAGCGGAGCTGTGTGTGAGGAGAGGAGCTGGTTCATTAGAGCAGCTCTAATACCCATAATTATCTTAGAGTTAAATCCGTTTGAGCCCGCACGTGGCTCCTCTGGAGATGGACACGGCACTCGGATCATTTGGGGGGACTCAGAGCCACGGATCCGGGATGGTTTCATCTGGAAACGCTTCATGAGGGGTTCCTTTTCCCTGTGCTTTGGGCGAGGGCTGGTGGGAATGGCAGGGAGATTCTCTTGGAGCGTTGGGATGGATTTGGATGACCCAGCCAAAAGCTGGGTCTGTGTCAGCAGCTCTGGCTCCTGAAGGGGTTTTGTGGTGCTCAGGCTGATGGAGCTCGGGGCTTCTTCGTTAGGAGATGGAATTACAGCAATTACAGGTCCCGAAAATGTCACTTGGGAGCCCTCCCCTGCCCCCACCGCCTGCCAGCAGCCAGAGGGAGCTGTGGGAGAGTGGATCATGGGTTGGGTTGGGTTGGAGGAGACCTTAAAACCCATCCATGGACTCTTTTCACTACCCCAGGTGGATCCAAACCCCGTCCAGCCTGGCCTTGGACACTTCCAGGGATCCAGGGGCAGCCACAGCTTCTCTGGGAAATCCATTCCAGGGCCTCACTACTCTCACAGCCAGGAATTCCTTCCCAATATTCCATCCGAATCTGCCCTTTCCCAGTGGGAAGCCATTCCCTGGCTCCTGTCCCTCCAGCCCTTGTCCCCAGGCCCTCTCCAGCTCTCCTGGATCCCCTTTAGGCCCTGCAAAGCTCTCCCTGGAGCCTTCCCTTCTCCAGGTGAACATTCCCAGCAATCCAGGCTCCAGAGCAGAAGGGCCCCAGAATTATGGAATGGTTTGGATTCCATCTTGTTCCATGTGCAGGGACACCTCCCACTATCCCAGGTTGTTCCAAACTCCATCCAGCCTGGCCTTGGACATTTCCCCCCACAGCTGCTGGATTCGCTGATCCAGGGGTTATTCAGGAATCAGACCCCACCACAGATCAGTTGGACATAGGGTGTCCCCAGCACAACAACTTGGGGCGCTGCTTCCTGGGAATGCCAACCTTTGGGAGGAACGGGCCTTTAAAGGCTTCTCCCGGGAGATTGGAAGGATTGTGCCAAGGGTCTGGAAATACTGGAGGTAAAATTCCCTCTGTGTGTGGAGGGTTTGGGTGTGCAGGCGAGCCCGAGGCACCCCCCGAGCTCCTCTCTCCTCATAGTGTGGGAATATGGGAAAATAATGGAGTTGGAGTGGGAGCTGGATGAGGGCTGTGTTCGTGTTACATAATATAAAATAGATGGGATTTGGGATGCGTGCATGTAAAGGGAGCTGCCGTCCCGGTCCCCAGCACTCCGTGGGGCAGGACACGGGTTCATGGAGAGTTTGGAGACGGTGCTTGGTGACATCCTGGGGGTTTCCAGCAGAGTTCTTGTCCAGGGACAACGGGAATGCTCCTGGCAGGGCAGCGAGGCTCAGGACGTGCTGGACGCCACCCTGGGCACCCAGCGCGCTCCGTAGGGGCATTTTTAGGGCAGGGATTTTGGGGCAGGGGCTCTCCGAGGCCCGGGGTGGGGGGAATCTTTCCCCACCCTCAGCCGTGCAGGGCTGCCCTGAGCTCCCGGGAATCGGCTGGCGCTGGATGGCAGCGCGGCAAGACGCTCGCTCTGTCCATCTGTCCATCCCTCGGGGCTCGGCGCCGTCCATCTGTCCATCCGGGCTCCGCTCCGTCCGTCTGTCCTCTCCCAGGGGGATTCGCCCGGCGC
>VXBT01004127.1:24124-35266 GCA_013400235.1 Oriolus oriolus | reverse complement strand
CCCTCCGCGGTGATGTCATGAGCCGCCGGGGCGGTGGTTGGAGCCACCGGCGGAGCGGGGACGAGCGGCCGCGGCCGGGGGGGACTGCCCTGGACCCCCTGAGCCCCCGCTGAGCCCCCGCCGAGCCCCCGGGCAGCTCCTGGCGAGCGGCCGGCGGCGGCCGCGGCCATTTGCCGTGTCCGGCCGTGCTGACTGACCCGCTGCTCCGTCTCCTCCCGCTCCGGCCGTCCCTGCGCGACGATGAGGCAGGCCCCGGCCACACGCAAGGTACGGTCCGCGCCCGCATCCCCCGGCATCGCATCCCCGCTTCCCAGCCGCCTCCTCCCTCTTTTCCCCCCGTTTTCCCCGCGTTGATGCTGCCGGGCTGTAATTGGGAGCGTGACGGGCTCGGGGAGGAGGGGGGCGGTGGGCGAGCATCGGTTCATGGCTGGCTTTGCCTTCCGAGCTCCCGGAGTCCCCTCTCCGTGTCACCCGGCCGTGCCCGCGGCGAATGCAGCGGCTCTGCAGCTCCGCCGGGGCCCTGTCCCTGCTGCCGGTGCCATCCCTGCTCCGGGGATGCTGATGCCATCCCTGTCCCCACTGCTGGTGCTATCCCTGCTCCGGGGATGCTGATGCCATCCCTGTCCCCGCTGCCGGTGCCACCCCGCTGCTTGGGGGTGTCAGTGCTGTCCCTGCTGCCCGTGTTGTCCCTGCTGCTGGTGCCATCCCCACTCCAGAGGTGTCGGTGCCATCCCTGCTGCTGTCCCTGTCCCCAGTGCCGGTGCCATCCCCACTGCCTGGGAGTGTCAGTGCTGTTCCCGCTGCCAGTGCCACCAGTGCCCACCCTGGGGAAGCTGCGTGTCCATAATCCCGGTTTTCCTGCAGGTCACACTGTCGGGATCAGCCTTTGGCATTCCCAGAGGCTGGCGGTACCCGGGTCCCTGCCGGGCTGCCATTCCCGCAGGTGACAGCGCGGGCACCGGCCTATATGTTTATTTTTAGCACAACCAGGATGTCACTGCTCAGCTTAAAGAGAAATCCTGGGAATTTCTTGCTGATCGCAGGGAATAAACCCGAGCTGGGCCGGCCGTGCCCGTACCTGGCAGTAAATACTCCTGATTTACGCCTGCACCTCCCCGAGCTCAGACACCGACACTCCTCATCACGTGTCCCTGTTAATCCTCTTCCCGATGGAAAGTTTCGTGGATGCTGCTTTCCCTCTGCCCCACTGGAGCTCAGCCCCACACCTGGATTCCATCCTGCTTTTCCATCGTTGCTCCTCTCCTTGCCTGTGGAATCACACCCGTGAGACCAGGCACCTGCCGGGTGGTGCTGGTTGTGTAAAACGCACAATTCCCGGCAGTATCCCAGGAAACCACACCTTGGGGGGCTGAGATCACCTCCAGCAGAGGGGAGGTGCCTCCAAGGGGCCAAATTCCCAGGAATTGAGTGGGATGGCATCAGCATGGACCAGCAGTGGGGCAATGCCTGGGCATCACCCCCAGCACCACCTGCCCCACTTGGGAGCTGCTGCCAACTGGAATCCTCCTGGGAACTCTGGGAATGCTCCACAGCAGCAGCCACAGTCTGTGAAGTTCAGCTTTTCCTCATCAGAAGCCTTGACCCTTAATCCAGGAGAAGGCTCCTGTGACACCTCCCCTGTCCTGCCCGCTGCAAGGTGACATTCACACATTCCTGCTCACCCACCTGGCGCTCACTGCTCCTGGCTGGCTCAGGATTCCCACACCTGGAGCAGAACCAAATCAGGAGGGACC
Source organism: Oriolus oriolus (assembly GCA_013400235.1). NCBI lineage: Eukaryota > Metazoa > Chordata > Aves > Passeriformes > Corvidae > Oriolus > Oriolus oriolus. Next base: position 33,512 of record VXBT01004127.1, on the reverse strand, counting down.
TGTGGGACCCCACATTCAACGGGCAACGCCACCCTCACCACAGTCAGTCCTTGGTATCCAGGAGGATTTTTCCAGAGTTCCTGCTGCCAGAAGCTGAGTCCATCTCGGAGCACGCCGGTTCGGAGCCCCCGACGCTCCCTCGGGAGCAGAGGTTTTATAATTCCATCAAATATTGATGCAGCAGCATTACACAGCAGAGCCCGGAATCTCCAGTGGAACATCCATCCCCAGCGGGGGGGGTTTGGAGCATCCCGGATCCAGGTGGGGTTGGAGCCTCTGCTCCCAGTGCTGGCACGATGCCGGACACCAGAAAATCCGTGTCACATCCTGGTCACCGGCTTTTCCAGAGCCCAGAGATGACTGGCTGGTGCCATGGGGACAGATGGATGGACAGGAGGGTGCCAACACGGAGGGGAGCCCGGCCATCCCCCATTCCTGATGGAAAAAGCAGCTGGAACATCCCAGAGCATCCCTTTGCCAAGGATCCGAGGGGTCTTGCAGCTCTGGCGTTCAGTGGTCTGCAGGTGGCATCACATGGAGGGGACCAGAGCTCTGGAGGAGGCACAAAGCAGGATTATTCCGTCATTCCGTGCAGCTTTTGGGATGGTTACCGGGAGGCTTCTGCCTGGTTTTAGGGTTCGGTGTGGTTTGAGTTGGGGTTTGAGTTGGTGTCCCCCACCCCATGGCCAGGACAAGGCTCAGTGTCCCCCAGTTCAGGGCTCGGTGTCCCCCAGTTTAGGGCTCGGTGTCCCCCAGGACAAGGCTCGGTGTCTCCTGGGACAGGGATCAGTGTCCCCCATTCCCATGGCCCAGGAAAAGGCTCAGCGTCCCCCAGGGAAGGTTTGGTGTCCCCCAGGACAGGACTCGGTTGTCTCTGGTGACATTTCCCCATGTCCAAGGACTCGGTGGTCAGCGTGGGACCCCCCAGCCCAGCCCCACTCCTAAGACCCCCACATGTGTGGGATCTCCACCTGTGGAATTCCTGAAGAAAGTGTTTTCCAAGTGTTTCCCAGATTTTTGTCGCTGCTCCGTGTTGCGTAGTTGGACTTTGGGAAGATGCCGGAGCGCTCCTGAAGGGCGTCCTGAGCCAGCCCTGGTTTCACCCGAGGGTTTGGAGCTTTTGCTGCTGTCATTCTGTTTTTACCCGGCAAATTTGGTCGCGCAGGAGATGTTGTGGAAGATGGGAATGTCGTCCCTTGGCGTGCAGCCTTTGGGAAAAGGCTGGGAGTGAGCAGAGCAGGATTTAGCTGAAGCAATGCCAGAGGTGATGGGAAGTTTGGAAGTGCAAACACATCCAGGTTTATATCGAAAAGAGGGAAACAGAGCTCCGAGGTTTTTCGTGTCGGGTATCAGCTGGAGCTGCCGGTCCCTGGTGGGCTCCGTGTGCCCATCCCGGCGCTGTCCTGGACATGGGATCATGTGGCAGCGTCGTTATCCATCTGTTCTGCTCCTGGTTATTCCCAGCTGGGATTAGGTCATGGAATCAGAAATGAGGGAGAGCGTGGAAGTGCTCCAAGGCTGCAGCTGGACAGATGTTCCCAATGCCCACCCGCTTCCCCCCAGGACCAGCCTCGCCGCTCCCTCTTTTCCATCCATTAGGGATTGTTTTTTAATGGGAAAAATATGAATTAATTCCATATTTGTCTCTGGTCCGGGCTGGGCCCCGTGGCCTCCCCTCCCTGAGCTGCTGGGAGCTGCTGCATGTGCATGGAGGGGTGGGGAGGGGGGGTCCTGTCCCAAAATCACGGATGATTTAATTCCAGCCATGAAAAGAAAAGTTGGGAATGTGGGATCAGCTCCGTGGTGCCCCTGGAATTTTTGGTTAAACAAAGTAGAGCCTGGGGGCTCCGGGGCAGCCGGTCCAGGGTGCTCTGGGCCCTTTGGAAAACCAGAGGGATGAGGAGAGCGGAAAAATCCTGTTTAAGATTAAATCCCTTCCATCTCCCGCTCCGGGAGTCTCTGGGAAAGGCGTGGGAGGTCAAACCCCGCTGCGCCCACGGAGCACGGAAGGCCCGGCCAACCTGAACCAGGCTTTGCCTCTGAAGACCAAAATTCCTTGGAAATACCAGGTGGATCTGCCCCGGGGTATCCGTGGGGTCGGGATGGGGGTTCAGGATGTGCCCTCTGTCCCCAGCTCTGTCCCCACGCTGGGCTGGAGGGGCGGGGACGGGGCTTGGAGGGGACCAAGGGCTGTGCTGGCTCTGGGCTCTGCTCCCAGAGCTGTGCCAGGGGATCCCGTGGGAGCTGTGCCCGTGGTTCCCACCCGGAGCAGCCCTGGGAGTGGGGTTAACGAGCCCCCACGCTAACGACGCCACGCACACCCGGTGCCACCGGGCACGCTGACGAGGCCGGGCACACTAACGAGGCCGGGCACACTAACGATGCCGTGCTGTCTTTTGTCTCCTTTCCCTGCTCTGCCGCCGGCTGCTCTGTGCTCCTCTGTCCCTGTGTGACTGTCTGTCCTCTCTGCTTCCGCTCCCGCTGCCCTCCAGAGCACCGCCCGCCGGCCCAAGGTGAGCAGCCACGGTGGGGGCACCGAGCGTGGGGGGCACCGGGCACTGACGGCCCCGTGGGTGCCAACGCCGCTCAAACCGTCGGGTGACGACCCCGTCACAAACACGGATCACCGGGTGCCAACGCCACCACAAACAGGGCCTGTTGGGTGCCAACCCCACTCAAACACGGGCCATTGGGTGCCAACCTCACTCAGACATGATCCGTAGGGTGCCAGCAACATCTCAAACATGGCCTGTTGGGTGCCAACCCCACCCGAATAGGATCCATTGGTTGCCAACACCACTCAAATGTGATCCGTTCATTGCCAGCCCCACCCAAACATGATTCCTGGGGTGCCAACCTCACTCAAACATGATCCACTGGTGGCCAAACGCACTCAAACACAACCCATTGGGTGCCAACCCCACTCAAACCCAATCCATTGGTTGCCAACACCACCTCAAACATGACCTGCTGGGTGCCAAAACCACCACAAACCTGATCCACTGGGTGCCAACCCCACTCAAACCTCATCCATTGGGTGCCAAAGCCACCACAAACCTGATCCATCGGGTGCCAACCCCACTCAAACCTGATCCATTGGGTACCAAAACCCCAACCCCACTCAAACCTGATCCCCTGGGTGCCAACCCCACCCAAACATAATCCATCGGTTGCCAACACCACCTCAAACATGGCCTGTTGGGTGCCAAGCCCACTCAAAATATGACCCATTGGGTGCCAACTCCACTCAAACACGATCCATTTGGTGCCAGCCCCACTCAAACATGACCCCTTGGGTGCCAACCCCACTCAAACACGACCCGTTGGTTCCCAACCCCACCGCGCATTCCCGTTGTCCTTCCACCTCATCGTGCAGAGCCCAGAGGAGTTCACGGGGGTGATGGGCCCCTCTGGAGCAGCTCCAGATCCCTGGGGACCCTCTCCTAGGGTGGAATGGCTGTGGAAGAGCGTGAAATCCGTGTGGCAGTGCCCAGGCTCTGCCAGGGGGTCCCTGTGGGGGTTGCTGCTCCCTGACTGTCCCGGCTCGTGCCGGGTGTTTCGCAGTGGGATCTGAGAGAGCCTGAGGGGTCAGGCGGGGCTGTGTGGTCCCAGCTGGCCCTTGGGATGTCCCTTGGGAAGGGACTCGTGGCTGGAGGAGAGGAGATGTGGGAGGGAAATCCTGAAAGGTTGAGTTTGGAAATGGAGAGCTCTCCTGTGCCGGGGGGCTGCAGGGAGGGCTCCATCCTCACCGGATGCTTCCAGGACCTTTCCCAAAGCAGAGGTGGATTCCCAGGGCACAGGGATCCCATCCCATTCCCTCGGTTTGAGGGGTCCTTGTTTCCTGTCTCTGCTGGGATATCCTGTGGGACCTCCTGCTCCCTTGGCCTCACGCCTGCGCTGGGCAGGGAGGTGGAGGCAGGATCCTGGAATCATGGAATGGCTTGGGTTGGAAGGGACCTAAAGCCCATCCAGTTCCACCCAGGAGCACCTTCCACTATCCCAGGTGGCTCCAAGCCTTGTCCAGCCTGGCCTTGGACACTCCCAGGGATCCAGGGGCAGCCACAGCTTCTCTGGGAATTCCATCCCAGCCCCTCCCCACCCTCACAGGGAAGAATTCCTTCCCAATATCCCACCTAATCCTTGCTCTCTGCGAGGGATTTGTGACCCCAAAAGCACCAGGAACAACAAACATCCTTGTTTTGAGTCGTATCTGGGAGAAAGCATGGCATCTCTGTGCCACCGAGATATTCCCTATTTTCTGTGCCTGGATCATCCCAGGAGGGCAGGCTGGGCCTATCCAAGGGGTGCTGGACTTGCTGCAGTCGAGTTAACTGGGATTTGCCTCCATTTGGGGCAAAATAAGGGCAGAGGGTGGATGTTTCTCCTTCTCAGCTGTGCCCGTGGGTGAAACCACACGCCTGGTGAACCCTCATGGCACCGAAAATCCCATTTCCAGGGGTAAAATTAACTCAGGAGATTTAATTTACACAGCCAGAGGTGAGTGCTCCAGAAATAGGGTCAGCGAGGAGACCAGTGGGAGCCTGGGGGGCACCTGGTGCTTCCCTCACACCTTTTCCCGTAGCCTGGGTTCACTCAGGGATTAATTAACAGCCTCATAAGCACTAACGAAGCAGCTCCAGCCCCTCCAGGCCCCACTGGACTCTGGGAATTCACTCCTTGTTGATTTTCTTCTTGTTCCCCTAAAACTGGGTTCCCGTGTCGGTGGGCTCTGAGGTTTTGCTGTCTCGCCCTCGGGAGCTGGGATCTTTAATCCTGGAATCCTGAAATGGTTTGGGTCAGGAGGGACCTTGGAGATCATCCAGTGCCACCATGGGCAGGGACACCTCCCACTATCCCAGGGTGCTCCAAGCCCCGTCCAACCTGGCCTTGGACACTTCCAGGGCTATGAGGCAGCCACAGCTTCTCTGGGAAACCCGTGGATTCCTTCCTCCAATGGATTTTCCACGAATTCCTCCAGAGCAGCATTCCTGGGGGTCCCGCAGTGGCACGCACAGCTCAGGGAATCCCCGCTATCACCACACCCCGGGTTTCCCCTGCTGGAAACAGGAATCTGGGAGCCACCCGGAGCAGCCCCTCCTGAGGTGTCACGCAGGGATGCAGTGGATCAAGGGGGAGCCATGGGAGCGCCATCCCTTGGGATGTTCCCTCCTGACTCCCCCTCGCCCGTGCTGCTGTCTTGCAGCCCACCCGGACCCCCACGTCGTCGGCGTCCGGCGGCACGGCCGGGCCCTCGGGATCGGCCTCGGCGTCCGGCGGGGAGATGAGCAGCAGCGAGCCCGGCACGCCCGCCCAGACCCCGCTGGTGGCCCCCGTCATCCCCACGCCCTCCCTGGGCTCCCCGGGGGCACCGCCGGTCCCCTCGCCCACCAAGGTGAGCGCTGCCCTGCCCTGAGCGGTGCCCGGGTGAGCTCTGGGCTCTGCCGGCGCTGCTGAGGGAGGAGAGAGCTGCCCCCAGCACCGGGAGAAGGAGGAGGAGGAGGAAAAGGGGAGGAAGAGGCGCCCTAGAGGGTCTTGAGGGTGGTCACTGGGCTCGGGACAGGTTGGAGCTGGCCAGGACAGAGGCAGCACAGCAGGGAGGATACTTCCAAAGAGAATTCCCAGTGCTCCTCCATCCCTTCCTGGGTCCCTGTGGGACACAGGTGGCATCAGAGCAGTTTGGCAGGTAGGGGTCGAGGCTCTGAGTCAGAGCTTGATCCTGTTAAATCCAGAGGGTCCAGCTGGGAACACCCACTGGTGTTGGGAGAACTGGGCTGGATGCACTGGGGGCCCTCCTGCCTTGGGATGCAAAGCCCGTCTGGAGAAGTCCAATATTTCCCAAATTCGGGAATTTCCAATCATTACAGAGTTATTCCCGTTTTGATCTTTAAAATCCTTCTTCAGTACTTCCATCCTGCTTTGATTAACAAGTTAATTAGAGCTCGGGGGGGAGATTTGGGGCACGAGGCCAGGGAGGGAAGAGTGGGAGAGGACAAAGCTCTGGGATTGTGTGTGGAAGGGAGAGATTGTGTGTGGAGAAGGCACCTCAGGGTGGGAGCAGGAGATGTCCCCACCTGTGTTCCCAGTTCCCAGAGCTCTCTGGGAGCTGGTTTCTGTGACTGGGTGCAGAAGTGGCTCATCTGGGGACATCGGAATGTCCGGGCCGGGAAAGCAGCAGAGGAGGAATCCATGGGAGGTTCCCGTGCTGCGCGGGATTTTTCCAAGCCCTGTTCCTTGCTGTCACCCAGCTTTGGGATTTGAAGCTTTAGCCCTGTAGCTGCTGCCAGGGAGGGGGGGACATGTCCCCTTGTCCCTGCAGCCCTTCCCTCAGGAATGCTGGCATCAGCCTTTCCCTGCCCTGGGAGCTGAGCTGCTGGAAAAGGACCTGGATCAGTTTTCCCTTGGCGGGGAGATCACCTGGGAATGATGTGGATGCTGCAGTGGGATCAGGCAATCACAGCTTCTCTGGGCAGCCTGTGCCAGGGCCTCCCCACCTTCACAGCCAGGAATTCCTTCCCAAAATCCCATCTATCCCTGCCCTCTGGCAGTGGGAAGCCATTCCCTGTGTCCTGGCTCTCCATCCCTTGTCCCAAGTCCCTCTCTTCTCAAACTGCCCCGGTATCGATGACAAAAGTCAGGGTTCTGTGGGGTTCCAGGAACATCCCCAGAGCTCTCTCCAAAGGATGTCCCTGCTCCTTCTCTGATTCTTGGCTTGGTGTTGTAGGAGGAGGAGAATCTCCGTGCTCAGGTCCGGGACCTTGAGGAGAAGCTGGAGACGCTGAAAATCAAGCGGAATGAGGACAAGGCAAAGCTCAAGGAGCTGGAGAAGTACAAGATCCAGCTGGAGCAGGTGCAGGAATGGAAGAGCAAAATGCAGGAGCAACAGGCCGAGCTCCAGAAGCGCCTGAAGGAGGCCAAGAAGGTGAGCGAGTGTCCCTGGGAACGGGGCAGTGCCCGGAGAGGTGACTCCAGGGGGAATTCCAGCCCTGACAAACCTTTCTGGGAGGAAATTTTCCCATTATCCAGCCAAACCTCCCCTGGTGCGACTCGAGGTCTTTCCCTCTGCTCCTAAGCAACATCAGGTGCATTTGGGAATTAGGGCTGAGCCGAGGTGGGACACTGCTTTCCTTATTCCCTCTATTTCCAGGTGCTTCCTTCTCTCTCCAGGTGTTTCCCTCTTCCCTCTCACTTTCCAGGTGCTTCCCTCTTCCCTCTCTCTCTCTCCAGGTGTTCCCCTCTTCCCCTTCTCTCTCCAGGAGTTTCCCTCTCCCCTCCCTGCTCAGGTGCTTCCCTTTCCCCCTCCCCTGTTCCTGTAGCTCCCAGGACTCCATCCAAGCAGCCAAGGAGCGTTTCCTTCTCCCAGCCCTACTCTTCCAGGGCAGATTCCTGCTTTCTCTCCCCAGGGATTTATCTGTCTGCTCCAGTATTCCCTGTGTCCTTTCTCCTCACCTGCAGATGGTTTTCCTGCCAGGTTTGGAGCAGGGAAAAAAGGAAATGGGACACCCCGGAGTGCTGGGCCGTCCCCTCCCTTCCTGGATAAATCCATTGGATTTGGGAGAGCCTTGAGGGACAATAATTTCCTGAGGGCTGTTGTGGGGTCTCTCCAGAGTTCTGGGGTCCCCTCACCCGCTGTGTTGTCCTGCAGGAGGCCAAGGATGCCCTGGAAGCCAAGGAAAGGTACATGGAGGAGATGGCGGACACGGCCGACGCCATTGAGATGGCCACGCTGGACAAGGAGATGGCCGAGGAGCGGGCGGAGTCCCTGCAGCAGGAGGTGGATTCCCTCAAGGAGAAGGTGGAATACCTCACCATGGACCTGGAGATCCTCAAGCACGAGATCGAGGAGAAAGGTGGGAAGGGAGAGGGACTTTGGGCTTGGAGAATGGGGAATGGGGGTGGGGTTAGGTGGGATATTGAGGAGAAATTTGTCCCTGTGAGGGTGGGGAGGCCCTGGAATGGATTTTTCCCGAGAAGCTGTGGCTGCTCCATCACTGGAAGTGTCCAAGGCAAAGCTGGACGGGGCTTGGAGCACCCTGGGATAATGGAAGATGTCCCTGCCCATGGAATGGTGTGGGAATGGGTGGGATTTAAGGTCCCTTCCCACCCAAACCAGTCTGGGATTCTGGGATTCTGATCCTTCCCTTCCTCTGCAGGCTCCGATGGAGCAGCATCCAGCTACCAGGTCAAACAGCTGGAGGAGCAGAATGCCAGGCTCAAGGAGGCTCTTGTCAGGTGGGAGCCCACGTGTTCTTCCCAAAATTCCTTCCCGGGCCTCTTGTGCTCCCTGAGTCCAAAAACACCGATCCCAGTCCCTCTCTGGAGCAGCCCGTGTCGTTCCTGCTGATGGATCTTGGATCTTACCGAGCTCTTAAAGCATCCACAGGGAAGGGAGGGTCCCTTGTCCCGGGGAATCAGTGGAGATGGGGACAAAATGAGCCGCTCCAGACCGTTCCCGTGCCTAATTCCCTGTGGATGGGGTGCTCAGTATCCCAGCACCATGATCCAGACCCTGCCCAGCCCTGGGATCTGCCTTGCCCTGGATGATCCCACCTTCCAGGGCTTGGGGCTCGGGGCCTTTTCCTTTGGGAATCCACAGCCAAGAAGTTCAGGTGGGACCCATCCCTCCCTGTTAATGAGCTGGATTTTGGGAATGTTGCTCATGTCCCAACCACGGAGGGGCTGATGGGGATGGATGAGCTTCGTTATCCCGGCTGGAGCGGGCAGGGGGTCTTGGCTCTGCTGGTGCCCCCCAGGAGCAGCATCCAGGTGCTCCTGAGCTGTTCCTGACGGGACATGTGGCTGTCCCAGGATGCGGGACTTGTCCGCCTCGGAGAAGCAGGAGCACGTGAAGCTCCAGAAGCAGATGGAGAAGAAGAACACGGAGCTGGAGTCACTGCGGCAGCAGCGGGAGAAGCTGCAGGAGGAGGTGAAGCAGGCGGAGAAGACGGTGGATGAGCTCAAGGAGCAGGTGAGGGACAGGTGGGACGGGATATTTGGGACCATTCGTGGACATTTGGGGACATTTGGGGCACGGAGACTCCCGGAGAGCCACACGTGGTGATGGCACTGCAGGGACCAACACTGCTGGTCCCGTATTCCCTAATCCCAAACCCTGTTCCAGCAATGGGGCTGTGCTGGGCTCTGCCTGGCTGTGGGCACAGGGCACGGACAATGCTCCGTGCTCCCAGCGCTGCTCCGTGCCCACCCATCCCGCCTTCCTGCTGGGATGATGAAGATGAAGATCCTTCCTTGGGAAGCTCCCAGGAAGGATCTCTGTTCCCTGCAATCCCTCCAAGATGGCAGGCGGATGGATGGATTGGGATGCGTGTCCTGGCACATGGATGGATTGGGATTGGTGTCCTGGCACATGGATGGATTGGGGTGGGTGTGC
>VXBT01004126.1:1362190-1390211 GCA_013400235.1 Oriolus oriolus | reverse complement strand
GTTGGAACTTTTTACATATAACAACTATTCTGCAGGAAATAGCTTGAAAGTGTGGAAAAACATTTTGAAAATTATTTTAGCTGCATATTAGAGTGGCAGTTTCTAGACCAGGGTGCTGCTACCGCAATGGAAACTACACTCAGTCAAGTTGGGATCTTCATCCAGGTGGCCAGGAGGGGACAAATCCCATAACAGACTGAACCTGGCTGGCTCTGTGTCATGTAAGCAGCTGAAGCACCTTAGGGCATCAGAAAACATTCAAAGGAAGACTGGAGAAGCTGATGTAAAATTGCATCTCAAACAGGGAACCATAGAAGTAAATCTGTAATTGTCAACTCCCTGACAAAAATTGAAAAAATTTATATAATGTTGTTGCCATATCATGGTAGGGGAGAACACACACATCTCTAGATATTTCAAGAGCATTTTGCCACAAGAGATTTATTTGTCTCAAAAACCTTCACAAGAGTCAACATGTTCTTGTAAAATCAGTAGGACCACGCAAGTAACTAAAAAGGGAAACAAAGGAAAACCTTGTAATTCCGAGTTATAATAACATATTTGCTGCACCACATCCTATTGCCTTTTTTGGCTAAAGATGGATACTGAGTGCAGAAAACAGAAGGAAGGTGTCTGAGTCACAGGAAGAAAGAAAACAGATAGGCATAAAGAGTCTTTTTTTAGAAGGTTGATGGCAAAGACCCCTCTTCCTCAGAAAAAAAATTTGTTCTAATATTTCAGACTACAGCCCAGTTTCAGTGCTGCCTTGTCTTAATAGCCAAAAGCTGTGAGGGTGATAAAAAAAATCCCTCCTCTTGACCATACCACAGGACTCAATCCTGCCTCTGGCTCAGACAGCTGTGGGTGGGGAATCCTCCTGGCTCCCAGGAGTGCATATACTTGGGTGGATCAAGCATCCTGGCAGCTCCCTGCCAGCACCCTGTCCAGGCCTTGTGGCATCAGCAGTTTCCCATCACCTCCCAACAGTAATTATGGGTTTTTTTACTGAGCTTGGGTGTTTCATTATTCCCTAAAACTATCTATGTTCCATCTCATTTAAAAGCTGATGAGGAGGGTGGGAAGTGCCTCGACCGGTGCTCCTTCATAGGTAAGGCTGAATGTCCATGACAACTCCCTCTGTCCTTCTGATGCATGTATCAGCAAAACCAACCCAACTGGCTCAGCCTCAGACCTGTGAGGTACATCCTGATGGGCTCAGCAGCGCCTGTCCTGCTGAGAGGGGAGGACAGGGCTCAGCTGGCTTTGTTGCTCCCACAGCTGAGGAGACAAACGCAGGAGAAGGACCCAGCTCCTGTGCCCTGCCAAAGCAATGATCTAGCTGCCATATCTGGAGGACTCCAGCAGCATGGGTTTCCACACAGCAGATGCCTGCAGCCCCCTTCAGTCCTCTGATCCCTTGGCATGGAAGAAGGAGACTGCCAGACTCCTGTACCAGAGTTCAGGGAGCAGGAGAGGCTGGCAGGGTGCATCTTTCGGGATCAGCTGTCGCACGCGGACACAAAGGAACACACAGACACCAGCTCTGAAAGAGGAAGAAAGCCCAAAAGCCCCAAAGCCCCCCGCAGAGGGAGGCTTCTTTATTTTTATACACTTTTAGAAAACTTCACTGATTGGAAAAGGACAATTACCACCCTTCAACTACATAGGTCAAAGGAGAGATCAATCAAATGTCTCCGCCTTAGAAGAAGGAATGAACACATCTTGGCAGTTAAACATAACATGGCTTATGTTTACAGAAAGAGTGTGAGAACTTTTAGCTACAGGATTAAAAACATTGAAAAACTGTGAACAGCAAGGCAACAATCAGCCTCTTCTCCCAGGCAGCTAGTGATGGGACATGGGGAAATGGCCTCAAGTTGCACCAGGGGAAGTTTGGGTTGCGTATTAGGAATAATTTCTTCACTGAATGAGCAGTTAGGCACTGAAACAGAGTCCCCAGAGAAGCAGTGGAGTCACCATCCCTGGAAGTGTTAAATAAATGAGTAGATATTGAAACAAATATTAAAACCACTTCACAATGTGGTTTAGTAAGCACGGTGGTACTAGGTTGAAGGTTGGACGTAGGGATCTTGGAGGTCCTTTCCAACCTTAATGATTCTACAGTTCTGTGACCCTCTTGCTACCCTTGGAGAACAGCAGCAACCCATGTCACTCCCTCACCAGGCTGAAGTCTCTGTCCCCCAGGCTGTCTCACCATACCCAAAAAGATGACTGAATTTAGACGGAACTGGTGTATTTGCTGTGCTTGGCCCTAGTGGAAAAGAAGCCCTGGAGGTTCCCAGCACAGAGCCACCCTCCCCTCAGCAAGGACAAGATGGCTGCTGGTGTGGCCATTGCTCCTCACAAAATGTCCACCATGGTGACCTGCCCTCATGGCAAAATCACTGCCAGTGCAGACACTACGAAAGTTCAGATGGCTTCTTATGATTTTGCTCTTCCCCATGCCAGGAGTTTAGTCTCTCTGCTGTTACAAATTTGGTCTCTACCTGCTGAAGGGGAGGCGGGTCTGGCACTTCCCTTCAGGGCACCATTAATAATCCTCCCACAAGGACAACGTGAGGAGGAAAGGTCACAGACTGCCAGCCTCACTGGCACCTTCCCTCACTGCAGAGGTAATCTAGTGAGCTATGGGAGATTAAAAGACTACAATTTTTAATGTTATTGATATGGACAAAAGGAGATGAGGGAATGTAAACAGCCAGGAAAAAAGCACAGGGGAGAAAACACAGATGGAAAGTGAAAAAAAGAAAATAGGCCAAGAATAAATTTACATCTTAAATTCTGCTGAACTTAGTCTATTAATAAGTAGACAAATCTGTCAAATCTGCTCATCTGAATGGAAAGTTTTATATCAGGCTGCACATCCCCAGCATAACTTAACACAGGCTGTGCAAGGAGAGAGGCAGTGAAAGCCCTACACAGAAAGAGTCGACAGCTAGTGATCGCCTGTTCTGAGAGGGAGCATGGCTGACAGCAGTGCAGGCTATCCTGGTTCAACACTGGAAAATACAAAACTCTTTAGCAAAATCAGATGTGTGCAAACTAGGAGGCAGAATCTTGGAAAGTCTCCTGCCTCTGCCTGACTTGACCAAGTGGGAACAGCCATTGGAGTAATTGCAATGGAAATTAAACTTGCGAAGCACAAGTTAATCTTGATGTTTTGATTTTTTTAGGAAACTCCAGGGCGCATTTTTCCCGAAGTGCCATTTTATGGAGGCATGCCATTAGATGGTGTTTCATTCAAGATACATTCTTCTAATCTTACAGGTGTGAAATAAAGGATGAGCAACATGGGTCCAGTAAAGACATTAAAGACAAACAGCACCCACACATGACCAACTCTATTATAATGTTGTTTCTTAAATGTTATGACTGCTGGGACCTGAACCATGACTCGCAAATTTTCAAGGCTGTTATGACTGTGCCTTTTCTTGTCCAGTCCTTTGTTATTAAGGTTTTCTTTCCTGAATTGCTATACTTAAACTGGAACACTGAGCCATCCCTCCACAGAAACTTCTCCCAAATCTCCCCTCCTGAATGAATCATCTGAGGTGACTCCACAACAGACTGGCAGTTCTGTTGTATTCCAGAATTTGGTCTTTCACTCTTTCTTTCCCAATATTAGAAACTTTACATCTTTTTATATAAAGACAGCCCCTGCAGTGACTCACCAGCCACAGGTAGGTGAGATCCTGACACCCAGAGTATGCCTCAAGCTGAGGCATCTACTGCCATTTGAGATGTTGGGGTCTGTTGTGTCAGGGCCCACAACCTGATGGGACAGAGGACACAGGTCCATCTGCAGGCCTTTTATATCTCCCACTAGCCCCACGCAGATTCAGACACATGTTGTGATTTTTTGGGGGCTGTACTGTGCACAACCAGGGATAGGGATCAATGATCTTTGTGGGTCCCTTCCAACTCAGGACATTCTATGATTCTATGATTTTTGGGATATTCCAGCATGCCTCAAATGGTATTAGGTGCCTATTTTATGAGCAACTGTGTCAAATCCCTTCAACTCAGCTGAGTTCAAGATTTAGATACCTAACTTGAAGTGACTAAACTAGGTGGGTTTATAGACACTAAGAGCATAAACACCTGTCAAAAGAAAAGATCTTGTCAATACTCTTTGTGGACCCTGAAGAACAATTCAGCTGTAGAGTTAGGAGGTGTTCAGTTTGAACATTTGCCAACAGATATTGGGCATCACAAAGTATTCCTTGGAGGTATGGTCTCCTTCCTCCCACTATAATCAATGAAAAATTGGCAACTCTAGAATTCATCTAGCCTATGTCAGATGACTACTTTTGGATGTGATTGTTGGCAGCCTAGAAATGTCTTTTGTTACCCCTGCCCATGTCAAGAGTCTATAAGAACACCTCAAAGGCATAGAAGTACAGAAGGTGCAACTGGGGTCAGGTGAAATGAATTCCACTGTTTGAGTCATGTTTATCTATTATCTCATTTTCAAGCCATCCTATGGATCAAGGTTATATTGTAAAGACACAAAGCCACAAGTTTTCCAGGCAGTTAGAAGCCCACCCTTTTGCTTCAGGATAGGCTGTTCCAAACCAGCTTCAAACCAGAAACTGAGCAAACATTTTTTCTGCAGTATTAATTTAAGACTAATAATCTCTGCTGCTTGGCAAGGAAGGAGGATGTATCACTGTGCTAAAAGACTCCTCAGGATTTTCTGTTTGAGGAGGTTTGCACCCGAGTCCTTTGTCAGTTGACTTCAGATTAAAACAAAGATTATCTAGATGTACTAAAAAAGCAAAGGATAATGTTCAAACTTCAAACTTAGGTTTGACCCAAAAATACTGGACAAAGTTCTTCTCAAGGTTGTATTCTTAGAACCCAAGGTGCTCGCTTGAACTTTCTATCTTTTAATTTTGTAAAGGTAATGTCAACACAAATAAGGATGTTACAATATACATTGTATTGGTTTGGGGATTTTTTCTTGAAAACACAAAATGTTAATGAGGTATTTTAAAGCCTTTGAAGACTTGGACTGCAGCCTTTTTAAATATAATATAGTTTTTATTCAGGCAGTAGTTTGTATTTATTCCACCCAAATCTGTAAGTCAAGGTCAAATATTTGCAGCTTTATTCTGTGAAGGACAATAAGCAAATATCAGCATGAGAGACCAGTTTTGTATCACAACAGAAATATTGAAAGAGATTATTATTCATTATTCTGATAAATAATGAAACATTTTGTAAGTGGAAAGAAAATCACAAATAATACCGTTCCATTTTTGCAAAACAAATAGCAATGGAAAAACCCCCCACAATATTACTAGCTGGTGTTATATCCATGAAATGCAACAGTAATATATATTTGGAGTGTTGCAAAATGCATAATTGCAATATAAACAATTTCTAGAAAGGAGTCTTGTGTGGTGATACTTTAAAACAGAAAAGCATTTTGGCATCAATAAAAAGATCTAACTATGACATATGTCAGAAGAAATATATGTGCTTCAATGAGCTGCTAATGCAAGTTCCAATCACCACAGTCTCAGGAGAAACAATCTCATTTAAAAGTTGGCAGTCAATTTCAAACTGTACTCTTTCCTTTCTAGTCTCCCCTAATTTAATATATAGTAATAAAAAACATTTAGAAATAATTAGATGCCAAATAACATTAATAATTTACCTTGTGACAAAGATCCAGTCTCCGAAATCAAGTATTTTAATGCTTCCAATGAAACCAGTAATGTGTCTTCATATTTAAGTTCTATAGTCTCCAAAGAATTTGAGAAATGCACTTATCTATATGCTCTGAAATGGAATGTAGGCAGAATTTGGCTGCAGATGGACATCATAAAGGCATCCTCTTTGTGATAAATGGGGATGATAAAATCTTTGCTTTTTAGTGAGTATTTGTGTACTTTATTTTAACTTCCCAGGATCAGTTAACTCACAGTATTTACATCCAGCAAGACAAAACTATGTTGTAATTTATATGCACTGTCCTGTGTTAACAATATTTACTCAATTTTTTAATAATTATCCAAATAAATTGTAGGATTAAACACAAAATCGACATATATTAGCAGATTTTAAAGAGGAAATTTAACCTGAAAATAGCCCCCCCAGGCAGACCTGCAATTAGCATGATGCATTACCCACAGGTGGGGCTGGAAGGTAATCTACAAATCTCTGTGCATGTTTATGAGTAAAGTACATTCTTTTGCAGACATGTCATTTTGAGGAGATTGCAATTTCTTTGCAGAAGGCTTGTTATTTTCTTGTTAAGATGGAGCACCGGCCACCTGTCCTGGAGGATGGGCTAACACCTGGCCAGCCTCTGTGTGCCCAGACAAACCCCTGTGTGTTCCCCACGGGAATGGGCCACATTCACTGTCAGGACCAGAACAGGAATGGAAGCCACTTGTCCTCATTTCTCACCCCTTTTAAGGGCCAAGCAGAAATCCTTGCGTAAGTATTGCTCAAACTCTATCAGTCAGTAGTTACTATTACAGTCAAGATCGTTGCAAGAGCATCCTTTCAGGCAATACTTTTATTGACACTGATCACCATTCATTCCCTGGAACGAAGACTCAGAACAAATAACACAGAGCAGTGAGCACTAACGAGTTTAGAACAAAAAAAAAGTCCACCACTGAGATTTGTCAATACAAACTAGATAGGCAGCACTGGCCATGCCAAGGAGAAGCCAGATACACTATTGGGAGAAGTGTCTGATTGTAAGAGCTGGAGTACCAAAAAAGGAATAAAATCCAATAGCACAAAGTACAGGCTTGTGCCCTTAGGGACAGATAACAAGAATTTCTACTTTTAGGTGGAAATTTATCAGTCACAACTAATGAAAAGTAAAGGGATTTGGATCTCTTACACAGTGACTGGATGGCTGCAAGCCACTGATGTGATGTAGCTGTGAAAAAGGCTAATGCAAAACTTGTCTGTTTTCAGGAGATGTAGAGAGACCCTTCTATCATCTACAGCCCTCCTGAGACCTCAGTTAGAGCATCGTTGTCATCCACAATTAAGAAAGACCAATTCTACCTGAAAGAATAATGAAGGCCAACACAGTGATGTTATGAATGGAGAACCTGTCTTTAAATGAAGTAAAAGAGTTTGGCTTAGGACAACAAAGACTAAATCTTGTATGGCTGCTTGGCCTAAATATATTGGCACTTACACTCCAGAAAGATACAAGTACTAAGCAGCTAAATGTGGGTAACGAACGATTGGTTATTTACAGACTTTGAGGGCTGAAAATTGCAAGGCGAGTACATCATCATCAGATTTTGGAATAAGAGAAATTAGAGATATGACAGTGGATAAGATGGAGGGGAGAATATTAGAGTTAGGACAGTGGAATTCGCTTTCCGAAAATGGAAATTAATTAGTTTATGAAAAGACGTATTCAGATACCTCTTGAAGATATCAAGAAATTGAATTTGTTGACCCAGGAACTTCCCAGTTTTGTGCTCTCATGAAGAACTAGCTGCTACAAAACAAAGTTTGCATACAATGAGTCTTACTGGTGAATATTAGGTATCTTATCTCACTTTTGCTTCTTTATTGCTTGTTGCAATGTGTTTGGACTCAAATCCAATTAAGTGTTTAGGATCTCTTATTAATCTACTAAATTCCTACTAGATTAAATAATTCATTTATTTGGGAATGAAGGCACTCAAAAAGATTTAAGGAGCTCAGATTTCAAATGGAAACTCTGTCACGGACAACACAAGGAAAGTGCAAGATAAGAATACAGGGAAGGTGATCACGTATAGAACAGAGCAGCGCTGTCCATAATAAGAGACTTTATCAGCTTTAAAGAGTTCCAAGGCTGAAAAGACCTTTACCTCCACTGTATTAAAAAAAAAAATAAATTATTACACACAATATTAACCTCAATAACAAGTATTGTACTTGACTATAACATGTGTTTGGCTATCACATAAATTCCAGGAGTGTGTGCAGTCTTGACTCGAAGGCGTCAAGAAAGGGTGAATTCATCAATTCTACCGGTAGTTTGTTCCAGTGATTAATCATGCCTGGTGTAAAAAGTGTGTGGTGCTTTCCTAATTGGAATTTGTCTGCAAGATTAAAGACCCATTTTATATCTGGTATTTCCTCCCAGCAGAGGTTTATGTATTCTGCAACCAAGCTGGTGTTTAAGCTCTGTCTATATGGCACCCTGGCACCATCCCAGCTCCTTATCATAGTAAGAGCAAGGCATATGTCATTCCCGTCCCATCACCCACACTCTGACTTCTTTGTAAACAAAATCCTGGCTTCCAAGCTGTGTGGAAACCATGGGTCAGGACTACCAAAAAATGTCCACTCCAAGGCGTCTCCTCCCTGCAGGTAAATTAGATGCAACCACGGTATTTTATGTTCATCAGACAAACAAATTTTACTACAAAATATAATTTTTAAGCTTGGAAAAAAAAATTTGGCTCTGCTTCATATTGCAGAGGATTTCAGTGTTAGTTTAAAACTCATTTTATATTAGCACTTTATATTATATTCCATTACTAGTCTCGCCAGTGCAATGACCCTGGTGAAAGTGACCTTTCTGCTCTTACTTTGTCAACACGTTTAAAAGATTCTCTGTCTGGCTTTTCCACATAACTATAGTGGGAGGTCAGATTCTGTCACTCATCTCTTGTGATCCTACGTACCTTCCAGTCTTTTTCTTTCCCTAGGATGCAGTTCCTTCTCTCTTGGTGTGATAGCTATTCAATATCCTGCTAAATCCTAGTTAATACTGTGGTCTGGAAGAAATCAAACAAGGAACAATATCCTTAACCATTAGGCTTTTCATGACCTTGAAAACGTGTTTCCAGGATAGATTTGGATTTTTTCTTGGCTTTATATTGGTGAAGTGCTGAAAAGCAGTCAGGAAGAGAAGGTAAGATGTTTATATTTTGTCTTTAGCTGACTGTCAGAGAGACATTTTTTGTGTAGTAGGTCAGAAGTGGTATAATAAAGCCAGGAAAATAGAGAAGGCTGAAATGGACAATTCCTAGTGTGGACTGGCTTTGCTGCTAAAAGCAACTAAGACAAACAGGACTAAGTAAGCTTTGACTTTTCAGCCTGGAAAAGGTTACTCCTGAAGGAAATAAAAATT
This sequence comes from Oriolus oriolus, assembly GCA_013400235.1. NCBI lineage: Eukaryota > Metazoa > Chordata > Aves > Passeriformes > Corvidae > Oriolus > Oriolus oriolus. The sequence continues at coordinate 1,381,078 of VXBT01004126.1, read as the reverse complement.
AATGAATAGCAAGGATAGAGTCAATACAAGATTATTGCTCCCTGCCTCCTCCAGCATAGGAAGAACTAAGGGTCACCTATTAAAGCTGTTGGGAGATAGGTTCAAATCAAAGGCAAAAGTGATTTTTGTCAGCAAACACAATTAGCTCTGGAGAGCTCGACCATCACAATGGATGTTGTGAATACCACAAGTTTTGCTCATGCTCAAATGAAAACTGGGCAAAACAATATTACATCAAAGTACTAAATGCATAGAAACTGTACAATTCTCAGGGGATATTAAAGCCTGGGGATATATTAAGGAATCCTATTCTTTTTTAGTGTATTCCTATAATCTTTCCTTGGCATTATTGTGTGTGCATTCTTGTGTATAATGTCTTTTATATAAGAGCCTTTGTTACGGATCAAAAGGCCAGAGCGTCATGAGACATCATCAGCAGAGCCTGAGAAATTAAAATGTGCTGCAGTCCAATAGAGCATTTAAATGAATGCTTAGTTTGATTACATTGAACCTTTGGTTTATGCTTAATAGAATAGGAAAGGAAACAACTGTCTGCTCAAGTCTTCTAAGGAAATAGTCTGTCTTTATACAACTCAGCAAAATACAGACCTGTGTTCTGAAAGGGCCTGCACTGAGAAAGTACATCTTACATCCAGAATTGTATATGCTGAGGATGCTGATTTAGAGCTTTAATGTGACAGACTGAAGGATGACAATATTTAAATGAAATTGTTTTGTTTTGGTAACATCGGCTATAAGTAACAGTGTATGTCAGAACAGTCCAGGTCAGCCTCAGTCTTGTTGAAATAAAGAAATGCACCTTTAAAGATATGCTAAGGTATGCCTCATATAGCAGCTCCACAGGCAGCTCCTGGCTCATTTACCTGCTCTGCTTTGAGCTGTAATGTGGCACTCATCTTACCAAGGAAACAAACCTGACAGTTCTGGAAGTGGCATCCTTGCTAGTGGGACCATAATTTTTATCCAGCATTTTGCCACAAGACTTTAGGAAAAGTTGGGAAATGTTTTCATTCACGTGCAATGAAAGTTAGAGCTGTGTGTCATCTGCAGGAGTTTGTTAATTATTACAGGGGCATAAAACTTACCAGGACTCAAAGAGCTTCAAAAGCTGCAAAAATTTTTTACAGAAAGCGGGTGTGTACAGGCCTTCTGAAAACTAGTACCCTAAGGAAGCAGTCTGAGGAGGGGAGTAGGACACTTCAAGGCATCTCAGGGGCACAAGATGTTTATGCTCATGTAGGTGAATTTTACCCACATTTAAGGCATCTTATTCCAGGAAAGCTGAAAGGCCATCTAGGCTCCACAGGTGCATTAACTAGAGGTCTAGTGTGACTTCAGGCACTATGGTCACTACAGCAGCTCTCCAGCTGCCTCTTCAGAAGGAAACAGACCCTCTGTGGGTCCTGTGTCAGCCACTGCTACCCTTGGTCCTCTTGAACACTGATCAGTGACTTCATGTGGACAGCTGAGCTGACCCCGATCTCACTACAGCAGAAGCTCATACCTGGCCTCAGGTGTTGACCCCCACCTGTCAACATCTCCATTCAGGCAGTAACACCACACCCACGTTCTGTCAGCTGAATCTGGCCACTGCATTTAGGAAAGCAGCTCATTTGTCTAAACATAGAGCCACCTGATATGTCCTACCATATTCAGAACATCCATATGGAGATACTATGCCATTCCAGGAAATCTCACATGACACGAGATGCTTCTATTTAGGGAACTGAATCAAGCCCTATTTCTCCGAAGTTGATTCCCACCCTAAATGTCAGTTTTATCTACATTAGTACTCTGATAAAGTTCACAAATATATCAGCATGTTTTAAGCTAATATTTAGACCCTAGTTAATTAAAACCAGGTTTTTAATCAAGAACGTTCTTCATTTCCTCTTTATGAATGTTAATATGATTTTGTAAACCGTTCATTTTTATCAGTGTCATGCCAGTGCTGAGGATTTTCAAAAGGCTTCTTGCCGAAACAGTTTAGGTACATGGAATAGTGTAGCCTGTGATAAGATTCACACAGAAAGCTATTCCATTACGAATTCTTTTCTGCAAGGATTTTAAGCCTGCAGGCTGCACTTACAGATAAAAGAGAATCTTGGAAATGAGTAGCATCTAATCCGAAGTATCCTTTTATTTCATCCTAATAACATTGTTTTAAAAGATTTCTCATTTTTATGGGAACTTTGTGAACAAATACGTATAAATTCATGAGCTCTTACCCCTCTTAAATTACGAAATCAGCAAAAAAATAAGGTTTAATTCAAAAGATATTTTCCAATGGAAAACTCTCTGGCAAAGAGCATAAATAAAAAAACATTTTGATAAAGTTCTCATTCATTCAACTGTTTACTAATTTGCATTGCCATGTCTTCTTCTTTAGAAACACAAAACATAGTACATTTTGCCCCAGAAGGGAATACAGTAACTGATGGTCTCCATCAAGGTTTTGCTGGCTCTCTGTACAAAGCCCAGATTTCACAATTTGCTGTACCTGTGGCTATTGAGCCTCTGACAGCTATAACTGTGGAACAGAAATGGGTGATCTAAGTTGGAACAGGTTGTACAACACTTGCTAGGTAATATATTATTCAAATGATGTGATTCTTGAGCAGTCTTAAAAACTGTCAGTGGACTAGACTGGGTATCAGAGGAATTAAACAACACATGTTTTGCTCAGTTCTCTGCTGTGCTAAAACATCCTACTCAGCTGATGTGGCCTTGCTGCTTCACAAGTTAATTTACTTGGAGCTAGTTTGAATATACTTACACAGGACTGCATTTTGTAGCAACACCTAAGTTGGAGAAAATAACCCTTAATGTTCATATTTCCAGACAATATACAAACTAATTTTGCAAGCAGTGCAGCCAGGACATTTTGTTTTTCTAGATCTTTCTAGATGAAATAATTTTTAAGATCTAATTTTCCAAAATAGTGTTAGAAGATATTTGAGAAATTGAGAAGTCTTTTATTTGTCAAATTATTATGTGTATAACAGTAAATATGCCCCAATAGTCTCAGAAGATTAAAAGGATTTCCATAAACTGGAGTTGAAAAGGATATGTGGGCAATTAAAGGGAAGATACTGGTGCAAGAGACAGATGGAAAATGGCTAAAAACTTAAGACTGCCATCCTGCTTTTAAATTATTGTGTTCATGTTAAAATAAAATGTCTCTAAAGGACATCTGTTTCGTACTGGGCAAATACATCTGCTCAGCAAACCATGCTCTTAAGTCCCGGGTCTTGAACTCCAAGTGAAAGTCATTCAGTATTTTAGGAATTATGCAGGAACAGTTACTAGAAATATAAAATATTTCTAAACCTTGTTCATTAAGTAATTTCACTAAAACATATGTCAAAGAGAGGGAAAGACAAACAATCACAATTGTGATCTCTGTCTTCCCATTAGCATTGGACACAGGATCATAGGATCTAATTATCTTCTCTGTATGAAATAATATATTTGACAACCTGGTCTCATGGAAGGTGTCCTTTCCCCTGTGTCAAGAAGTTTGGAACTAAATAATCTTTAAGGTCCTTCCCAACCCAAACCACTTGGTAATTCTATGATTTTGTGGAGACTAATGCTTGTACTTCAGCCTTTCAAAGCTTTTGGTTTGTGAAAGATTTTCACTTATAAAGAATACTCTGGGCTTTTCCCTTTAATAAGAGTAAATTCTGTTATTTCTACTTGTCTAGTTCTAGGTGTTGCATCCTCTTAAACATTTTTCCATTGTAATGATGTACCTACAGCCTTGAGAAATATTCTCCATTTGTAGGGATAAGAGAAGGTGATCAAATCACTGCTTCACTCCTTTGAAATTAACTAGTAGAAAAGCTTATGTTTCTCCAGAGAGGCCAAGCTCACATATCTGTAGCATTCAGTATCTATTTTATGGGTGGGTTTTTTAATTCTGTCATGCATATTATTCAAAGTTTGTTTATTGTTTTTGTTTAAGAAAGAGCTGCTTCAATTTAAGTATCACACCTGAGATGCAGGCAGATGAAAATACAAGCTATGGCATGAACCTCCACTGTGATAGCTACCATAGCTATCTCTGTGACTTCTTTTACTTCAAACTAGGGACCAAGCAGAATTATGGATACAGATTAAGTTCCTTCACCTCTGCACTGGGTTGTGGAGGGTAAAGGTTGCTGAAAGGCCAGTGACTGTGGAGCAGGTGCTGAATTACAAGTTCCTCACCCAGTAACTTCCTCTGCACACACATCCCAGGGGGCTCTGTAAGTCTAATGAATTCACTGGGTTTTTATTAGAAGTAAATGCTTGCCTTGTCCAGGAGCTATTCCATGTCTAATACACAGTCAGCAATAAAAGAAAAATAAAGCAGAAATGACTGAGCAGTGTCCTCATCCCGCAGCAAATCTGCTCTCTGCAGCAAATCTGCATGCTGGAATTCTTCTCTTCTTGCAGAGTGCTAGTGATAATGCAGCAGCAGCAGCAAGGAAATGTCAATTAGCACTTCCACTGAGAGCAGAAAATCCCATATAGATGGATGCTCCCTGTCTTTGTGAAAGATTCTATATATCTCATTGTTTATATCCAGTTCCTACCAGCATATCTGATCAAAATGATTTTACAGTAGCAAAATGCAGAGGATTTTTTCTTTCTTCTGAAAATAATCAATGACAGGAAATAATAGAGGGGATAAGGTAAACTATGGCAAGACAACAAAGTCTTTACTCAGACCTTCCAGAATGTGCTGAAGTGCTGATTAAGAGAAACACTTAAGCTTTATTTGATTCCTTTTTTGAGATAAAGGGGTTTAATCAAGAGCTGTAAGTATACCCAGAAGGCTAATGCTTCCCTGAACACTCTGCTGAAGAGATTGCCACGAAAACTTTAACTTGCAGAGAAACTTGATACTTTTATAAAAGGTAGACTTGGAAAGCGTGTCTGTTTCTGTCCTTTAGATGATAAAATGGTTTGGGTTGGTCAAAATAATTAATTATAGTAAAAGTTAAGAGGAAGAAGTCCATACAATTGAAATGTTTAGACACCAAGTGCTCCAAGTTTAACTGAGGTACGATGACCATGAACGCAGGTGTAAAATTTGAGAAAGGATAAGTTAAAACATGTTTACAGTCTATTAATTCTGGCAGAAAGTCTTCAGGATCAGTTTCCCGAGAGAGAAGTGTTGCATGTTTTTCTGTATGGAATATTTATATCAAAGTTAGGCGACAGTGACAGCAGAAGGTTTTGGCTTTTTTTCTTTGCCATTTTGGGGACACCAGAAAATGTTCTGACAGACACAACAGCAATTTTTCAAAACCTTGTTGTCTCCTTGTCATTTTAGTTTCTCTCCTCCTTGTAACCATTCACCTCCTGTCTTTCCTTACCCATCATGCACTAGAATCACACTTATAGTCCTTTTTTTAAGAAATAAATGTTTGCCTTGTATGTAGAATTGTTTTTTCCAGCATCTCCTTTGGCTGCTTTTTCCTTTTTTCCCTGAGCTCTGCAGCTCAAAAGTAAAACAGAATCTTCAGGAAAAGCCCAGGTGAAGCTAACTCTGTTTTTAGAAAACTCAAGGCAAGTTTAGTCAGGGAGTTTGAAGGGGACAAAGCTAAGCTGTATTACCTCTTTTGAAATCACAGCCACAATTGCAACAGCCAAGGTAGAGAAACACCAAATCTCCTTCAGAAGAGTTAAATCCGCCAGGGTGGAGATGTAAGGCCAAATCCTGAGTTAGTGTAAATCAGCACTGACACTAAACACATTTATGATCCACTCCAGTATCTTCCTCCACCTCTGCAATAAACTTCCCATGATTTTCCTTCAGGGAACTTCAGCTGTAAATGCTCATGACATTAACTCCTCTTTCTTTCTCAAAACAAGACCAAATAGTCTTATAAAATCTCAAGCAATGTCTACTTTCTTCTTCAAGTACAATTTGAAGTCTCAATGTTGTTATAAAGACCAGAAAACACAGTGCATTGCTCAGGTCACAGAGATGACAGCTGGAATTATTTCTGTCCCCACCCTAATCTTTCTCCATTATCTCTTAAAAAAAAAAAAAAGTGAATCTTACCTTCCAACCCACTAATTAAGCAGTGTCCTTTCCTCATTATATTGATTCATTGAAATATTTAATTTCCATCTTACGTGAAAGCCTGGGGTCAATGGTAACTTCTGTATGTCTCAACACTGTTAAGCAGAAAAACATATTTCCTTTGCAGTATTTTTTGTGGTTTCCAGCATCACTTTTCAACCTAATAAAATAGAAAAACTCTTCAATCAGAGATGAGCCAGAGAAGCAGTACTGCGCTGCCCCAGTCTGTGCTCTGATGCCATTTGACAAACACAGGCACTACCAGGCATTTTCAGAAATGCTTTAAGAAAAGAAACAAAAGAAATAGGAAAAAAGCCCTCCCTACTTATTCTATCCTCCCATAATAACTTCTGAGGGAGCCATTCCTAATGCACTGTGCTCCCAGACTATCAGAATATTGAAAGGGGAATATGCAGACCACAGGAAACTCAGTCCAAATATCTTAACAAAAAAAATTATTTGAGATTCTGCTGGCATGTGCAAATTATAGAATAGGAGCTGGATACTTGGCACTCTTCTGCTGACTGTAATGTGCTGCATTTGACTAGTCTGCTGTTTGCTTCCCCACAACCCATGGGATGCCTCTGGCTAAAACATTGCTTGTAACCTGGATTTCTATTTTATTAACCTTCTCCTTTATCTAATGACAGTCTGTCATGTTCGGGGATGCCAGAACAATGTTTGCCTGATAAGATGTCTCCTGGGAAAACAGGCAGTTATAAGGGATAAAAGCATACAAAAAAGGCCAGCTTCAGCAAAAACTGCTGCTCTGTGAACCTCCCTTAATTAATATGTGCTCTACCCTTGGTGAATTTGTGCTGCCACAAATGTCATTATTTCCAGTTTATTAAGGATGCCCACAAAGAGAAGGGAGTTTTTCTAGAAACCTGATCTCTTGTATGTCTTTCAGATTGGCAGTATGAAAAATAAAGTGTTCTTGGGGGAGGAGGATGAATAAGCAAAGAGAAATTTTATTATGAAACTGCAGCTTTGAGTTGCATGTTTTCATTTGGACATATTATACAGAAATATTCTAGTACCAGAACTCTGCTATGAGCAATCTGTCTTCATTGTGCATATTTAATATTCATGGAGAGAGCAATAGCTTGTGATTTTTCCCTTGGACTTCCTCATTTCATTTCCCTCCATTAATTCCTTTACAACTTGCAGCACCAAAAAATAGATATTCCTTTGGCACATTCTTTTTCTGTCTTCTCAACCACCACTGGACTGGCTCCTGACAAAGAGAATTTCCTGACCAATAAATAAGCTTTCTTTGGACAGCAGTTTCACAGGTGTGAAGTGCAGAGAAAATGTCATGTACTTCAATTTAGATATTCTCCGTTTCAGTGACTAGGCCAAATTTTGACCCTCAACCCATACATCAATCTCTGCCTCATTCCTAATTTGAGTCTGACTGCTTAAGAGTTTAATATGGACCATGCACTGTCCTGTGAGAATCCCCTGAGGAAATCAGAGGACAATTTATCTAATGAATATATCACCATCATCACTGTAATAGGTGGTTTCCTATTGATTAAAATATGAAAATATCTTCTGTCCTTCTTGCCTCCTTGTCATCGTGTGGATTCCCAGGACTTCACCTGTCCTAACACCAGCTATGTTGTATCATGGTTCACATAAAACTCCTTATGTTTGGTGTTTTTTTGATATCTCTTTTGACTAATAATCTGAGATTAAACTTAGTTTTGTTGTCTTCATGGTACATACAATCACAACTTCTGACAAAAAAAAGCTCCAATAAATTCAGATATTGAATGTTTTTTTCAGCATTTCAGCAAACAGCTCTTTGTGGTAGCCTCATACCAGTTGACTGAACACTACATTTTTCCCTCGAAATTCTACAAACTTTCTATTAACTCTGGGATATGCTTTTTTTGTTGTTTGCATGAGTTGCTGGTGTTGGGTTGGGTTTTTTTATGTGTTGTTTTTGTTGGTTTGTTTTTTACTGAAGCAGAATATTAAGCTAGAAACAGATTGTGAAATAGCAATATAAACAATTTAATTTCATATCTGCTTCTTTCTCCTTTTCATGATTGACATGTCTTTATTGCAAGATCTTTATTTCTGTATGTCCTCTGTGCTCAGTAGACTCTGTATAGCTATAACATCTCTAATTAAGCAAAGCCAATGCCATATCAGCCAGATATCTCCCAGGTAGATGGATCAGGTGGTGTCAGCTCTAGCCCAAGGGTACTGCTCCCTTGGAGGCACATTGATTAGATTTTACAGCTCATTACTTAAAATCAGGAGAAATATAATCTTCAAGTAAACTGTTTGCAGCTTAATTTCTCTACATAATTAATTATTCTTCCCCAAGAAGGGCAGATCCTTCTTGCCACGTGCTCTTTTCATTGCTATTAAACTATTTACTGAGGTAGTGTGCATGGGAAGCTCAGCTAATTGTAAACAGCTGAATCCTAATGTGACTTTGATAGAAGTAAGGCTTAGTGACAGAGTGCTGGCAATTTTTTAACTGGAACTAAACTCTATCATCCTATTTTAATTCAGAGGATAAATTAAATGCCAATTTGAATGCCTGCATCTGTTACAACAGCCTATATTCAATAAAGGTAGCTGAGAAAAGCAGTCAGAAAAGAACATTATGCTTCCTCAGGCTTGTCTTTGGAATTGCCATGCCTCTAATTGTTCAGAAATGCTTGGTATGGTTCAGATGCAGAACTGATACCATATGATGAGGCATCTCTGCCCACCTATGGCCTCCTGATACAGGAGACACTTATGTTTTCTGGAGAGAGGGAAATTGGTTGTGATCTGGGTAAAAAAACAATTTCATTGCCTGAGAAAGCTGCCAGGTGAAGAAGGAACCTCTGATGGCGAGATCTGGAGACCTGTCAGCAGCAGGTCTGGCTCTCTACCTGCCACTGAGCAGAGCCCAACAGTAAACTATTTACTTAAACTGTTCTCATTTCAATTCTCAAATCCTACTAAGTGTGAAATAGCATTAGGTTTGCAACAAAGGAGGTGTCAGACTGCTAATGTTCATAGCTAGGTGTACACAAGGATGCAAATACCCCTCTAATAGACAGCTTCCACGGCGCTGTCTCAGGAAGCTTGGGCACCAGTTAACCATAAACAGGAAAATTTACCTTTCAGCACTCCCAGCTGACACTGCAAACAGACTGAAAAACACAATGACAGTTTCTAGTCCTTGTGCAGAACTTCTTCCTGTAGTATTTTCACAGCTAGAGGAAAGAGGAAAATGCTGTGTGGGCAGGAAACTAAGTGTTGTTACTGGACAGTTCCAAAGTATTTTTATGTTTCAGCTTTGAATGCAAATACCTTAATATTCCTCCTTAACAGAAACTGTGTATCTTTAAGCAGTAGGCAAATATCAGGATGTCAGGACACTTTCCAATTTTCTTTTTTTTTTTTTTTTTTGAGAAGGAAAGTATACTGTATTTCCAGAAAAGAAATCAAAAAGCGGATGTCAGGAAAAACCATGAACTTGGAACAGTGATGAAACCACATACTCTAGTGAAAGCTGGAGCAATGCTAACTCAGGTAAGGAATGACTAGAAAGACTTTGACTCCTCTTCACACAAAAAGCTCAGCCAGTAGATTGAATAGGATTGCAGAAATCCAAGTCCATGTACCTTCATTAAAAAGGCAGCCTTCATATAATCTCTACATTTGTTAATAAGGCCTCAAGACAGTTGAACACAAGCAGACACCTCACACTGCTGAACAGGGACAGGCACAAGCACATTCTTACAATTAAGGATGTTCTTGCAGAAGTTTGTTCTGCTGGGATCTCCTCCCAGCCTTCATTATAAACTCCTGTTGCAGAGATGAATCTAAAACCACAGAAAATTAAGAGAAAAGATCTGTTAGTGATGGAAAAGACAAATTGGGAGCAAGAGCATTAATGTGCACTGGGTTTTATTTCTGGCTGCTTTTCCCCTGGGTTTGGTCCTGTGTTGGGAGAGGTACCAGGTGTTGTGTCTCCTGCACCACCCCAGCCTCAGCCCAATGATTTCTTACTTATTTCTGTTCTAAGATTTAAGAGAAAAAGTGACAAGCATAGTCTCTTTCTTCACAGCTGCATAAGCAGGCTCATCACAACTTAGGAAATAAGAAAAATATGTGCTTTTGCTATGACTGTACAGATATAAAATACATCTTTTTTCTTTGCTGTAAATTTCCATAACTGAGATCTCAAGAATCAGAGCTGGCTGACAGGAACATTTTTTTTTTTACAAATGGGAGGACAGAGTGTCCATTCCGGTCACAGGAACATTCAACAACTTTCTCTGAAGGACAGAAAAGTTACCACAAGGTTGGGTCCAGAAATAAGTAAAGTATTCATATTCTTAATCATCAGATGTTTATCAGATAATTGTATCATTATTTCTTGTAAATCAAAAAGAGAGGGAGGTCCCTGAGGGAACATTTGTGTAACTCATCTGGCCCCGTTCCTCTCTTGTATCAGTAGCAAGGTCCTGGTGAGTTCCCACTTCTGCCCTCAGATTTAACCTTCAGCCTCCTGTTGTCATTTGTGCTGTTCGTGTGTGATCCAAGACTTGTGAGATCCCACCCTGAATTCTGCATCCAGCTCTGGGGTCCCAGCACAGGAAGGACATGGACATCTTGGAGTGAGGACAGAGGAGGCCACCAAGATGATGAGAGGGATGGAGAACCTCTCCCACGAGGAAAGGCTGGAAGAATTGGGATTGTTCAGCCTGGAGAAGAGAAGCTTCAGGTGACCTAATTGCAGCCTTCCAGTGCCTGAAGGGAGCCTGCAAGAAAGATGGAGAGAGACTGTTAACAGGAGCCTCGAGTGACAGGGCAAGAGGCAGTAACTTCAGACTGGAAGAGAGCAGGTTTAGTTTGGATACTAGGAGAAAAATAATTACGGTGAGGGTGGTGAGGCACCAGCACAGGTTTCCCAGAGAAACTGGGGATGCCCCATCCCTGGAAGTGTTCAAGGCCAGGTTGGATGGGGCTTTGAACGATTTGGCCCAGTGCAAGGTGTCTCTGTCCATGGCAGGGGATTGGAACAAAATGATCTTCAAGGTCCCTTCCAACCTATGATTCCATGTTTCTATGATTCTGTGAAGATGACAATCCACTAAATGTCTGCACATTGCAAACCCTACAAGCTGTGCTTGTGCTTCTCACAGCCACATTAGGATGATGGTCCCCTGCCTACATAGAAAAGTGTGGGGGAGCTCTTTTCCTTAGCACTTCTTTCACGACTGTCAAGCAGCCCTGCAGTCCCTGGATTCCAGCAAAACTAAGGAAATGTTACCTTTTCCAGTGTCCAAAACCAATTGAAAACCAGTGACACAAAAACGCTTCACAGGTTTTGGAACAGCAGAAAAAGACTGGAAGAAATTTACTGTGAATTGTAAAATGACAAATCTCTCTATGAATAAATATATATTATAAAAATTATAGATCTGGGACTAATAATAACGGTAGCATTATTCTTTCCAAATGAAAGCACAAGTTACACAAGTAACTTTTGGTCACCTATGCAAACATAAAAGAAGAGCTTAAATTCACAGAGATTTCATTGTGTGCCTAAGTCTATAACAGATGGGTATTTTCTTATTAAATTGTGTACTTGTGTGTCTATCTCCAAATACATAAAAGAAATACATTTCAATAACAAAAAAACCCCAACAACTTCCATAATTAGAAGTCTTCAAGGGGAAATGATGCTTATGTTTCTGTTTTATATTTCTGTGGTAAACTGACCCAACAAGACTTTCTGTGGCCATGTTGCTGTTTTATTACTGTGCTTGATCTGTACATGTGAAAAAGCAATTTATCTGAGGTGGTCTGGTCTTTCTACTTGAAATGTGTTATTCATCTAAATTCCTGTGTATAGAGTTTGAAGTAGCTCAGGCTCTGAGTAAGTTTAAACAAGCAATATTACTTGCACAGAGATGAACTGAGAGGTGATGCCACTTTTCTCATAGGTGTTATGTTTGAGAGTGACTGTGCCTGAAAATTCAAAGGGTAGTTCAGCAACTGAACGATTATGAAAAATAAAAGAACTGGCTTCCAGAGCACTCTCAGTTGTGATTTGAGTTCAGGCAAGTGACCAGATCGAGTTAGATGACAGTTTAATTTCAGGAGAACAGACGTTCACAGCACAAAACCATTACCAAAACTTACAGCAACTAGATTCATCTGAAAAGGGTGAAGGACTTAATGGATTTGGAACCTGTACTACCTCTGGGTCAAGCCAAAAGTGGCCTGAGGAGAAGCTTGAGCTGTCATGGGGAATAGGAGTCTTTGATCTCCAGGGCTGTATCAATCTTCAATCAGCACTGAATTAACAAGAACAATTCAGAAGCAAAGTGAAGGCTTCTGGGCTCTTATCACAGCCAGTCCTCTGTGACCGTCACAAATAACTCTAGGCTGGGAAAATAGTTGCGTAACAAAGGCAGCACAAGGAAAAGTGATGCAATAGCTAAACTTTAGAGGACAGCACAGGTCTGTAGTTCCTGATGAAAGGGAATCCAATCAAAAATAGCCAGGGGACACCCAATGGAGGAGATGGATAGCTGATGACCTCTGCAGCTCTTGGCAGTAAATGTCATTGTTTGCTAACAAAAAAGATCGGAAGTCCCTGCTAAGTTGCTTTGGAGTACTTCTGTTTGCTGTTCTCAATCAGTTCCCTATTTTCACTGCTTTTATTGTGATCCACTGAGACTGTTGCTGCCTTTTGGAAGGAGTGCAGGTCTCTGGTCTAAGCACACACCACTTTGGCAGGTTTCATTCCTGCTGAAGTTTAGGCTGGAAATAGGCTAAATGAATGGGCTGGAAAATATTCCTACATTTGTCTGTGACATAGACAAATACTCATCATGGACAAAACTACTTAAATTTGAAGGTTTCCATTCAAATTCCTCATAAATAACATGAGCTTGGAAGATGTTTACAGATTCCTTTTTTGTTTTTCTCCTACCATCTATGGCAAGGGCTATTCCAAGATATGAGAGTCTCCAGCCTGCCTACTCTATGACTACCCTAAATGTTGTTGGTTACCATAATTTTGACCTTGAAACAGAACGTAAATGAAGTTCTCTTGCAGCCCTCCCTGGCAGCTGCAACTGCCTCACAGTTTCTTTTGTTTATGGGCAGCTTCCCATGCTGCAGTTCCCAGTGTCAAATCTCTGATCCATCCCAGCTGGCATGAAGCCACATGGGAAAACAGGAACACAGAGCTGCTTACTCATCTCTGTTATGTCTAGGCTGGTAATCAACGTGCTATGTAGTTCTCAGGGAGATTTCCCCTACAGATTTCCACAAGAGGTGGGAAGTCATCAGAAATATGCATCTTCCCCTCATATGCACCTGATCCTATACAAATCCTGAGTGAAAGCAGTGAAATCCCCTGTGGCAATCTGGCTGTACATGCTCATCCCTTGATTTCTGAAGATCTGGGAAGTGTTGGACTTCCCCTGGAGAGCAATGATCCCGCTGGATTCAAGCACACTTGCAGTGTCCTACACAGCACAGCTGAGACACAGTGTTGGATGCCAGGAACACAGGGCTCTGCTGTGCTTCACAACCCTGCTTTTTCCAAACTGGACTGAAAAATGGAAGAAAAGCTCCATTTTCTCTTCCCTCAATGATGGTTACCTTCAAGGTAAATCACAGAAGCAGAGAATGGGTGAGGGTGGAATGAACCACAGTGGGATGTCTCTGACTTCTCAAAAATGGAGAGGGGGGCACTGTGTTTGAAGTGGTGGGTTGTGCTTTTCCTCCTCCATAAAGGTTTTTTTTTTACTGGGATAGTGCTGATGTTAATTCATCAGACTGTTTCACTCTCTCAGAAGACTCAGTGTGGACATCAGTGTAGCACTGCATCTGATTCATGACAGTGAATTCTTCTGCACAAACACTGTAGACACAGACCTAAAAGAAAAGAAATAGAAAGTATTGTAATAGAGAACTTGGCAGCTGCTACCTAGGTCTCAGGGCGGAAGAGACCTTAATCAACTCCTGAGCCTGCTGTGATAAACACTGCTACTCCCCACCTCCATGTGATGTATGTCTCAGTGCTCAGCCATTGTGCACAGAATGTTTGAAAGCATAAGGCACTGATATAGATCAGGTCCTGCCCTGAACAGGACCATCTACCAGGTGAAAATTGCACTTGAAATAAAACAGATTTTCCTTTCCTGCAAATTTTTAAAAGTGCTGTTAAATATTTTAGTGGTGTTAATAAATGATGCTTAAGGCACTTCAGAGAGAATAACAATCTGTGCTGTTATACTAATAATGCATACTTTTAATCTCTTCTACAGCAGAACATGAGAAAACAAAGTTTCTCTTTGCTCAGGGCTTCAGCTAGGGTTGTAATATTGTCAGATAAAATGTTGAACAGGGAAGAGTCTAATTATTATTATCCTCAAACAGTTACACATCATGCGCTGAGCTCCCCAATAACTTAGGAGATTATAGCAATAACAATCCAAGCAAAAGTGCTGCTTTTATTCACTTTCAGGTTTTGAGAATTTATAGGTCAGATCTTTTGGTTCTTCTATGTAACCATGAAAACTAAAGCATTTTTGTCATCACGTGATTCCAGGAACTGGAGCTATTTGCAAAACAGACATTTTGGAACTCACACTGGCAATAACATATTCTATTCAGAGGGCAATGATTTAAAACTGAAAATGGGCAGCTTTTGATTAGATGTTAGGAAGAAATTCTTTACTCAGAGGATGGTGAAACACTGGCACAAGTTGCTCAGAGGGGTCGTGGCTGCCCCATCCCTGAAAGAGTTCAAGGCCAGGTTGGACGGGGCTCTGAGCAACCTGGTCTGGTAAATGGCACCCCTGTCCACAGCAGCAGGTTTGGAACAAGGTTATCTTTAAGGTCCCTTCCAACACCAACCATTCTATGAGTCCACAGTTCTGTTCCTGTGCAGACTGACTCCAGAGCCAGAACTATTTGAATAAGTGAAAGTTCTGGTGTTTTAACTCAGTTGCAGAAGAAAGTCCAGTTTGTTTGCACAACTTTAGATTTATATGAGGGCGTTTGAAACAAATCAAGTAAATCAATGAAATAGATGAATAAGAGTGCATGCAAAATGGTAGCTAAGTCAAACAGAGATAATAAATGAAGATAAGAAAGTGAACACTGGTTTCATTCAGTTTGATCTTGTAGATAAGACAACACTAATCCGGGATGGTCAATGTCGTACCTGTGAGGGTCAGGTCAACACAGCTGAATCAAACCGTGAGTCAATACAATCTACTGCACAATGCCATTCTCTGCAGTTGTGCCCTACATGGACTTGTTTACTGTGAACAATTAACACTGGACCTTTCTCTTACCCTTACAGCTGCTTTACACCATTGGGTGCTGAATGAGTGCAGAGCAGCCATTAAGGCAGGACATTATCACCCACCAAATACTTTAAGCAGTTTGACTGTACTTGTCAGGATCTGTGAGACTGGTGACAGTGCAAAAAACATCAATTAATCTCGCCAGTTTTACCTCTTTAAATGGTAGTTGTTAACTGCAGGTTCCTTTCTGTGTGCTGGTTGGAGATGGAGCAGATCAATCTCCTGCCATTCAGCTCAGCTGAGCCAGAGTGGGTTGCCAGACCAGAGCAGAGTAGAATCAAATCCTCCAGAACCATAAGAATTTCTGTACTGTAAGAATTTTTCTAGTAACAAATCAAGCCAATCTCTTGAACATTACTTTGAACTCAAGATCTTGAGAATGTTGGAATCGATCCAGGCAGAATGTTTCACCCAGATTTTGCTCTTTGGTTTAAAGGGGGGGTAATACAATGAAGAAAAATTAATTCTCTATCCAAGGAGGTACTACACCCTTTAGAAAACTTTGAGGCTCATAAATTAAATTTTCTGGATTTGTGGTTCACTTTTGTTTTTCTTTGTGTTTGTGTTTTTGGTTGGGGTTTGATTTGATTTGATTTTGTTTTATTTTCCAGTAGGAAATTTGTCAAAGCGGCAACTAGGACAGGTTCAATGCTTGATAAAATGATTTAATTTTTTTTAAAAGAAAACATTTTCTCCAAGACTTCCCACCATTTTTAGTCTACTTCTACTCTAGCATCAAAAAATATAGTGTGATACTCTTTCACCCATCTGAATCATGTCTAAAGTTGAATCCCAGGTGTTGCCACATAATGCATGCTGTGACCCAAGGATCAATGACATGTCCTTCTACTGATGCAATAAAAATGCTCTGGATTTATTTGGAAGTATTCTCCATCCTCTCTCTCAAGAGGGCATGCTATTCCTTATATTTTGCAATATCCACATGCTGCTGTGTTCTGACCACAGAACAGGTTCCTCCTATCCCAGTCAGCTGCATTATGTCGGGACACCATTAAATATTTACCTTCCGCAGCATAATGCAGCACTTAAACACTAAACTTGCCATTTCTGCCAGACAAACATAAACTATAGCAGGGCTTATAAAGTTATAAGTTCCAGATGGTGATGAATAAGTAATGTTGCACCCTGGGCCTAATTGCTCTAAGTTTTTAGATACCTGCAAACCATCAATTATACATTACAAGTGCTGCTCCTTAATTGTTTCTTGCTGGCACTTCAAAAGAAAATGTAGCACAACAATGGCACTGTATTGCAGGGAGTTTCTCTTTGAGAAATATTTCTTTGCCACTGCTAGATTTTTAAAATGCTCTTTGGCTCTGAATGAAATTTACAAAGCTGGCATTGAAAAAGTTCCCTGAAGATTAAAAAAAGGGAGTCCTCACCACCTGTTTTATGATAAAAAAGGGAATTTACTTGCTGCATGACACTCATTGTGCCTAATATATAATCTAATAAGAGGCTGGGCACTGTGTTTCCCTTATTAGTGACTTTAAGAGGCTGATCCAATTAGCTTGGAATTTTACCCTAAATCAGACTCCACCAGCAGCAGAAGTAATGACTACTGAGTGTTCCATAGTTCACTGTATCCTCCCAGCTCCCGTGAAAGCATGTTCCCAGCCTGGCTGCAAGCTCAGCAGGAATTAGCTGCCCTCATCCTTCACAAATCAGCAGATCTGTCTTGCATGGTGAACTCAGCTGTATTTCTGCTCATCTTGACCCAGCCCTGTCCCACTGCAAATGCACCTCTCCAAGGAGCTGGTGGCACTTGCAGAAGACCTCCAATGTGAACCACGCCCATTCTGCAGGTCAGACCACCCTCCAGCATCCTGTGTTTGCTTCTCCCCAGTGAGCACTGACCCAAACAAACAAACCAGGGGCATGGCTGGGAATTAGTATGAGCAAGAAGGTGCTCTCAAAAACAAGTTTGTACGTGGCCGTCCTCCTTGGAGATTGAGAAGTTTAATAGCTGAGAGAAAAGCTGTTCCAGGCCAGCTGGCCACGGAGCCAGAGAATAGAATCATAGAAACATGGAGTCAATCACAGAATCATAGAACATAGAATATAGAACCATATAAACATAGAATCTTAGAATCTTAGAATCATAGAATAGTTTGGATTGAAAAAAAAACCTTTAATGATAATCTAGTCCAACACCCCTGCAAAGAATAGGGACATCTTCAACTACATCAGGTTGCTCAGAGCCCTGTCCAACCCAATCTCGATTATCTCCAGGGATCAGGCATCTACAACCTCTCCGGGCAATCTGTGCCAGAGTTTTTCCACCTTTGCTGTAAAAAAACTTCTTTCTTCTCTAATCTTAATCAACACTTTTTTAATTTAAAACCAGTACCTGCAGACCTTGTTAAAATCTTTGTCCCCATCTTTCTTATAGGCTCCCTTCAGGTACTGAGAAGACACAATAAGGTCTCCCCAGAGCCTTCTCTTCCCCAGGCTGAACAACCCCAGCTCTCTCAGCCTGTCTTCCCAAGAAGGGTGCTCCAGCCCTCTGAGCATCTTGGTGGCCTCCTCCGGATTTGCTCAGTTTAATTTTAACTACAGCAAAGATTGGAAAACAACAAAACAAAATCGTAGTCCGATAAACATAAAAGCTCCTGTCTGTTGAGAAAATAAATTTCACAGAATTATTGAAACAGACCATAGAATCAGAACAAAATACTGTGCCTCCTGCTACCTTCGTCCTGCCAGATATAATGACAGGAAAAATAAATACAATTTTAAAAATCACTCTGCCAGAATAAAATGCTGTAGCGATTAGGATACCTGCAGCCTGGACCTGTTGGCTGACTGAATGGGCCAGTTCAAAGACTGATTTCTTCTCAGGGAATTCATTGATAAATTGGACTGAGGAAACACACCTACACCACTGTTCATGTCTTGGTCCCCACATCAACACACTTGTCACTGCCACAGCTCTTAGATTCCACATAATAACTTGGGTGCAAATATTTATTTCATTGGTGTTTTCTACTCTTTGCTGTGCTAGTGAACATCTTCAGCATAAAGATTTGGGGTTCTGGCTGAAGGCAGGCAAATTATTCTCATCAGAATATTAGACTACCTGAATGTCTACTTGTTTTAAAGCTGAATTCCAATGTCAGCACTGCCATCCTGTTAGTAGATTGTTTAATAGTGATCCAAAATAGCACAGGAGCATAATAGAAAAATGTCCAGGTATTTCTTCAGTTTGCTGTGGCTCTTTTAATGTCTTCACAATTAATTTTGTCAGGAGAAATTGAAAATTCTTTAGGGAGAAACCTTAATTATTACTTAAGCATTCCTCTACTAATATATAGCATCTGTCCTGCATATGTAGGCAGATGCCAAATATTTTTGCCTTGTTGCTGAGTTTTCTACTGAGATTTTCAGTTTTACTGTGAATGATCTCCTCTC